>ML855894.1:14023-28018 GCA_009831015.1 Picea engelmannii | reverse complement strand
CAGCAGATGCCACTTGGGAACCAGCTACCATTCTGCAGCAGTTTCCACATCTCAAGCCTTGAGGACAAGGCTATTTTTAAGGGGGCGGACATGTTAAGGTCCTAACCCGCACATAGGTAGATCAATGTATTCGGATGTAATAATGGTCAATATTAATAAGACCTTTCAATAAAATAGGATAAGTCGGATGTAAGAAGACCTAATAGAAGCTTCCGCTTCTAGAAGGATCTTCCTCTAGATGCTTCTTTTTAGTATAAATAGGAGTCGAGGGTATGATAACCCTATCTTGGATATTATTGTAACAGAGCGTTGCTCGACTGGAGGTTGCCCCCTCGAAGAGGCCTGTGAACATTGCTATCTGATTCAAAGTGCTATTTCTATTGCTATTTCGTATATCATTTCTGTGTATTGTGAAGATTATGCTGGATATTTTACTGTTATTCTATCATTTCTAGCATTTCATTTCTGTTCTGCATATTTTATATATCTGGTATCTTGCAGAGGCTAGTAATCCATAAAAGAGGGTGGTCTCTCACTATCCACTTACAACTCATAAAACTCACAACCCACTGGTATTCTCCTACAACTATCCCGATTTTTCCACCCGCTCTCTTCCTCTCGACCTACCCAACCCAAGGAATGTACCCCTTCACTAATATCAATCCCTCGAGCATCCCATTTCATTTATGAGGGTCTCTCTAGCACAGGTAACCAAGAATCTCTCAGCTAAGAACTCAATGGAACTTGCTGCTATGAAAAACTACTAGCAAACAATAACAAATACTCGTTGTTATAGTGCAACTCACACAAGGGTTCACTCTTCGGGACCGACAACCTGGCTCTTCAATTTCCAGCTATAATTACGCTCTAGTACACTCCAACTTTCTCTAGAATTCACCTTCCATGGTTTTTCTAGTTCGAAGCTCTCTTTCCTCTCTCTACTTGCTTCCCATGCAAAAAAACTTGACTGTGTAAAATTGTTGTCTAAACCCATACAGATTTCCTCTCCTTTGGTTGCCTTTCTTGACTCACACACTTCCTCAAGTTGATTGTACTCACCCCCATGCTTCCAATAACTATGGGATGTGACTTCTCACACCCACCATCTTACATGCACTCAATGATTGGCTTTGGGAACACTCAATTAGAAAATAGAAGGTTTAGACATTCTCCTAGACCCTCCCCTGTCTTGTATATTAATTCATCCCCCATCTCTATCCATATCTCCTTAGCATTTAGCATCACATTTTATTATTAAAACTTAGAAATACAATTTGCATATACATCCTTGACCGTAGCCACAAATTATATCTACATTAAGCATTAATTAAATTGGGGGATTATAGTGGGAATGTTAAACGTATAGCCCCTTATGGACCACCAACGGGTTATTACATGGGGTGCGGTATTCCTAAAATACACTAAAGTACTTACACGCATTTGAGGGTAACAATCCTTGGTATTAGATGTTCCCACTACTAGTGAACCTAAGCTACAAAAGGTTTTTCCACCTTCGAAAAAATATGTGTGTGAATAAAATGGAATAACAAAATACAACATTAGTAAAAAACTTTTAAGAATCGAATGATTTAATTTCATGATTTCTCTATCTACTCAAATAATATTGTTATCCCCCATTTCTAGGGATAACTAAGAAGATGATGTCTCGAGGCCTGTCGGTTGCATACCTGGAGTACTGAGAGGCAACCCAGCATGCAGAGCCCTTCATTCACCACGCATCACCATATGATCAATGGCAACAACATTCACCACACCTGGCTTGGATCAAAGTGGACAATAAGTCTTGCTCGATGAGGAAACAAGTCTGATATTGTGGTAAGTGTCATTCTAATAATTCAAGCATTTGAACATGTTGCAAAGAATATTTTCTTGATTTTGAAAACATTTGCTTGGAAATTAGTATTTTTTCCTTATTTCACCTTGGTGAGTGTGATGGTTTCCTAGTAAGTCCACCCTTATGGAAAGGGTTGCTACCAGGGGGTCTCCTTGAAGGTTCATTGTACCATTCCTTCTCATACTTGCCACTTTCCATCACTTCTTCATTTTTGTCTCCCAACATTTTAGGTTTTTGGGCTTATTGACCCAAGAAAGGCATGTACCTCATTTCATGGGAAGAAGGGGCCATTAGGGTCGGAGGTGCCCTAGCAAGAACAACATGTAATAAAGGCTCACCCTGGGATCTCGAGAGAAATGAAACACTTCTCAAAAAATAAAAGTAAGGGACCCATTAAATAAATAACTAATTAATTGCTTAAACTTTCCAAGGTGGAGTCTTTGTGGGCTATGCATTTCCTTTTTAGTGCTCCTTATTGACTTCAACTTGGAAAGGCATGCAAACCAAGGTAGAACGTATGTGGGCTATGCATTTCATTTTTAGTGCCCCTTATTGTCTTCAACTTGGTGACACATGCAAAATAAATGGCTAATAAAGGGTTTCGAAAAAAATACGCCTTAAAAACAAAAAGAGAAAAGAGACGTGGCTATCTCTCAACAAAGGCACCCATAAATGAGACAATACGAGCTCTTGTATGTCATGAAACCCCATAACTAGAAGTCTAACCCCATCCACTTCACATTCAATACATGGCCTAGAGAGGTTCCTCCTTGGAAACTTCCCCTACTTGAGGAATTGGTTTACCTAATAGGGCACTATGACACCCCTCCAATATCTAAATTTGAAAAATTGTATAAGGTCTTTGAGCATTTGTTTATTTTGAAAAGGGGCGATTTGATGCACATGTTCGGGTGGTTATTTTATTAGATATGGCTTACTTGGCATGATATTGTGACTTGTGGACCCTTGGATGGCGTACTTGTTTGTCTTTGGAGGTCCTTAACAGGTGAAAGCTTGATAGGTTACCCAATATCTAAATTTGAAAAATTGTATAAGGTCTTTGAGCATTTGTTTATTTTGAAAAGGGGCGATTTGATGCACATGTTCGGGTGGTTATTTTATTAGATATGGCTTACTTGGCATGACATTGTGACTTGTGGACCCTTGGATGGCGTACTTGTTTGTCTTTGGAGGTCCTTGACAGGTGAAAGTTTGATCGTGAAGGCACAAGGTCACTTGGACCTTCATTTGGGGCATAAATCCCACAGGTTGGATGATGTTCCCCCTCTCTTTTGGACAGCCTGGAAGAGGGATGTTGCCTTTGGAGGAACTTGATTATCCCTTGGAGGTGACTTGCTAACCCGCTTAACCCCAACGTTTACCTTTGGAGGCTAGTTTCTACTCTTTTGCGGCATGAAACAAATTTTTTTCTTTACTAGGTTACCCATTAAGGAAACCTTTTTAATTTAGTCAAACTTGTTGTACTCCTGGACCTAGAACTGGATTTAGAATTGACTCCACTCCGACTAAATTTAGAATCATTCAAGACTGTTGCTGCAACAGAAGAGGGGTTCACTACTTTCGATTGAGCAAGAAGAGATGCTACCTCTACTTCTTCACTCTCTAGGGTCAACTGCTCCCAGGGAGTTTTATGTTAGAGGTTTTATATAAGTATATTTTACTTATCCTATGGTTGTTTTGTGTAATTATGGATTATTGTATGGTGGTGATTGTTACAACCAATAGGTATTTTAGTGTTGTAGCACGTTGTTAGGATGACAATTCGAGTTGTTCGAGTGGCTCGGGTTGTTTTTGCAATTTGTGTTATTCGGGCTTGGCCTTATGATGATCGAACAAATAGGGAAAAGACATATGGGTTTATACTTCCATTCGATGGATCTAGTGTTTGTGATCTTGACTACTCATAGCTCGTTTCACATTCTATAGCTCCAAATCCATTTTACCCTATAGATTGAATTTGCCGAGTTTAAGGGTAACGTCACACTTGGAGGGCTAGGGATCGGTGGTGTTGGATGATTTGATGATGACTTGGCACATTTGGATGGAGGAAGACCCCTGCACTTGAAGATATGGCCTTTGGAGGCCCAATGTCTCCTTCAACAAGCTCAATGGCTTGCTCATTATGCCAAAACATCACCCCTAAGGGGCATGGCATCATTATTTAGAGTTTTCTTCTTTTTTAAAATTGAATTATAATTTGTAAAGGGGAAAATTAAGGAGCTTGGCCTCCCTAATTTGTGTTTTACCCTAAGTATGTGGACAAATTTGGTTTACAAGGTATTGTAAAAATAAATACCTTGTCACTTTCGTTTTAGACATAACGCACTTGAGAATTACATATTGCTTGGTTGAAATTTTCGCCCTACTTGGGTAATTTGAACTTTCTTTCTCTTATGCAATTTTGGATGCTAGTACTTGTCTCTTGGTGGAAAATGTGGTGCACTATCTTTTTTGGATGCTCGTTCTTGCTTTGTGGTTGAATATTCTTGGTAGAAGAGGGTTGATCTTGCTATCTCTTGAAACTGGTAAGGAATTTTTTTCATATTGTTGTTGTTTCTTCTTGTTTCATGGTTATTCTTGTCTAAACCCTTGCAGGAGTATAAATACATACACCCTCCACTAAGATCTATCACATTCTTCTTGAATAAGCCACTTTGCAAAGGTTGGTAGGAGGAGTAAAAAGGCTTACACCCTCCTAGATTTACCTTGCTAGTTTGGTTTGCCCTAGGGAGTAAAAAAACTTACACCCTTACGGAGGTAACAAAACTAGCCATCATAAAAAGAGACCCCGTAACCCAATTGATAAGGCATTAATCTAATTTGCAATGGAGATCTAAAATCATACGTGAAAAATAGAGATTTTGCAATTGTCTAGGTTGGAAGTTGTTCTTCATGCTATAAGCTTGTTTGAGCCTCTAAGGTGTCTTCTTTAGCCAAGTGTTTCTCTTTTTGTCATAAATTAAATTCTATAGCCATTAGGGTTGTTACAAACTTACTCTTTCATAATATTTTATCAATCCTTCTACCGCTGAAAATTGCAAGTAATTGGTGCTAATTATTCTCCTTGTCAAGGACTTTTATTTGAGTATCTTTCTTGTGAATTTCAGTGGCTAGAACTTGCTGCTGTAGAAAAAGTTTGCTACAGCCACAAAGCTGCCCTAATTTATTGTTGATACCATCTTTTTGCAGCCTTCTTTAGCCATCAAAACTTGTGTTTAAATATTGGGATATTATCTACATGTTTAGGGATTGGTTACCCAATAATTATCTGATGTTTTGGATGGTAAATTTTGTAGCTAGTAACATCTTTATTTGCTGATCTATATATTTCCATACTTCTGCAATTTGGGACAACAAGTTTATCTTGTTGATTCTCATTTGATTTAAGGCATGGTTTATGACCATTTGTCTTGTTCTGGGTAGGGCTAACATTGTTTTGCAGATACAAAACACTTGACAACCTTCTCCTTCTTCACAAGACTCTTTTCCAAGCCATTCTTCATCTCCAACCTTGTCCTATAAGGCGTTTCACTCATCATCATCTCACTTTTCATCTCAATCCCCCTAGGGTCACCGATATTCCCCCCTTGTGGTGATTTCATCATCACTAAGCAAGGGGAGTGTCTATCTAAGGTGACCGTGGGTAGGTACTACCATATTTGTCACACTTTTGTGGGTTGGGTTGGGATTTGCCCAATCTATAGATTGTGTGATAACAAATACTATGTTGTTTAATTAATATCACAATGTAGTGTTAAATCAAATTTATGTAGTGTCTTTGAATAATGTGAAATACTGCAAATTAAAATGCCAATTCAAATACTAAAATACAACTACTGTAAATTTATCTTGAATCAAAGTCTACCAAGTGTCATGAAGGATCAAATATCTAGATCTATTAGGTGATAAGAGAAATTAAATATTTAGAAGTGAAATTTTATTTTTCAATTTTTTAAGATTTGCAAAAAAATATTTATACTTTTAAAGATTTGATCCCTCTTGATGCTTGATATACCTGGAGTTAAGATTTACAAAAGTTTGTACTTCTAAATTTAATCCCTCTAAATGCTTGATAGTTTCAGAGTTTAGATATATTTAGACTGATAATATTTATCAACCCATATGTTCAAGAGAAAGAGGAGGAGATTTTAGAGTTATAGAGGTAACTCTAAAACATCCTATGATAAGTGTAATTCTTTATTATTCTTTATTTTATTATTATTATTATTGTCTTTATTCACATACACATGTAAACAAATCCTACAAAAGAGTGAAGATAACATTAAGCAAACAAGTATAATCGCTACATAAATTAATCAATCATGATGTTAGTATAAACAAGTCCTACAAAAGAGTAAAGAGAACATCAAGTAAACAAGTATAATCGCTACATAAATTAATCAATCATGATGTTAGTAGGGAAGGCACTACCTTTATAAATATTAGCAAGGGAAAATCTATCATTGTTGAAGTTTACATTCTCCCACTCCCATTACATTTCCTCCAAACAAATATGGGAAAGAATTAATCCTCTTCTTCAATAAATTTGCTTTGTAAAAATAAAAAAATTAAATAATATATTTCTTAATGTTTTGTATTGAAATTTAATCATTCAACAATAATTGATAAGTTAAAAATAGATCTTATTACAAATCTACCATAAAATTAATGAAATACAAAGAAACAATGTTAACATTATAGTTTCTCTACCTTATCTTAGCATACCATACCATTCATTTAAAAAAACATATATGAAAAATCTCAAACACCTTTGTTCAAGGAATGCAACCACATGTTCGTTTATCCATAACCTGGGTTGCTCTTAAGATTCTTCTCCCTTTGGGAGTGTGTGCTCTCTATAAGTGCACTCCTTTAAGAATGCTCTCTTGCTAGTTAACACAAACAACACTCAAATATTGACTCCTTTCATAACATTTTTTGAGGTTTATTTTATTTATTTTTATTTTGGAGATTTCATATTGCATGGAAACACTTTGATCTCTAGGTTTAATAATGGTTCTAAATATCTTCACTTTGATTAAGGAGAACTTTGATTATATAAATTTGTTGTGATATATTTTGATATATTTAAAATGATTTAAATCATTAAAATTTAGAAAAAAAAATAAATTAAAAATAAAAAATAAAAAAATAAAAATATATATATATATATAGTAAACTACTTATTAACTAAAGGAAAAAACTTCATAAAATCATTCTTATCAAATATATATATATATATATATATATATGAAAAAGAATATATATATATATATATATATATATATATGAAAAAGGTTTGAAGGTAATAAAAAAAAACAATGTCATTTTATTTTATTTTTAATAGATTATAGAGTAAAATAATAGATTATAGAGTGTGACATCACCATTGTCCATCATGCACTTGCTTCTACCATGTTCAACCATTGGCTTGAGTAGTGATTATGTTTGCTAAGGAGTTTGTATGATGTAGGTAATAAAAAAATAACAATGTCATCTTTTTTTTTAATAGATTATAGTGTGACATCACCATTGTCCATCATGCACTTGCTTCTACCATGTTCAACTGGCTTGAGTAGTGATTATGTTTGCTAAGGAGATTGTATGATGTTTTCAAAGAGTTTTTTTTCAAATGGCCCATCTCATCATAATTTTTCGATTTTTTTTATAAAATATTTTGTGACACTTGTTGATAATTATGTAGAGATGAGATTTTTACATGATAATGGCATTAATGGTGTTTTTTTACAATTTAGTTTAGTTGGAGGAAAATGTGTAGTAATATTTCTCAATAAAATATAAGTCAGTAAAATATAATAGTTTAAATAAATAAATTGTAAAAATAAAAAAACCCTGAAGTTTAATTGATATGTTAATTTTGATAATAAAAAAAAGTATATGTAAAGAGAGGTATTTATGTCGTAAAGTTTGGTTAGTTAGTTTGAGTGGTTGAGTGTTGTAAATTACAAGTAGGAGGTTACATGGTCAAGTCCTCGGGCTAGCTATCTTTGTATGTATTATTGGGCTTCACTCGATGTCCCCACCAAGTTAAGTTGCCAAAACTGCAACCGACCAATTTACCTCCCGTACCATCTTTGAAAAGAGGGGAAGTACTTGGAGGGTTTCTCGAGATGTGCATTCCATCGAAGAAAAAAAACATGTCATAAAAATAATTCCAAAACACAAAGATTTTAAGAATATCCGACAATCACATAAACAAAAATGAAATAAAAAAATAAAACATCATAAAATAACTTCACAAGTTGAATGTTTTGATTTCATGATTTATTTATATCCTTAAATAATACTAAGTTGTTTCTTTAATATCATAATGTATTGTTAAATCAAATCTATGTAGTGTCTTTGAATCTTATAAAATATTGCAAATTAAAATACCAATTCAATTGCTAAAATACAATGAGTGTAGGTTTATCTTAACTTTGAATCTATTGAGTGTCGAGAGGGATCAAATTTCTAAAAATGCAAAACTTTTTTTACAATCTAAAAAAGTTTTGCATTTCTAGGGATTTGATCCCTCTTGACGTTTGATAAATCTAAAGTTAAGATGGATCTTTTTTTCCAATAGAAAATTAGCTCAATTATATTAGTGAAAATATAATTTTTTACATCTTCTTGACCACACAGATGTTCATAGCAATACTAGTCCGGGACCATGCTCATAAACAATCACATACATCCACTAAAGAAACCAGAAAGACACCAAAGATGAAAACCAACACGTAGGCTGCAGAACGAGATACAAAACAGGGCTAAAAACCCCAACAAGCACCAGAAAGGAAGCTAAAACCAGAAGTCGCACGCCCCCAAAGGACCTCGAAGTGTTTACCCAACACCACACGCCCCCAAAGGACCTCAAAGTGTTAACCATAAGACCACATGCCCCTAGTGTGGACCTTAAAGCTCTAGTCCAAAACCTTCTCTTGCCAAGGAGAAAGAGGTCAAGAGGGTCCAACAAAAATAGAAAAGAATACCAAAAATCCACCACAATAAACACTCGAAGCCACCACCACCGCAAAACTTCGGTTCTAATCAGCACCGTGCACCCGGAATCAAGCTCGCGCACCTAGAATCAAGTCGTCGATCACAATGAAGACGACTCAGAAAGGAAGCGAGCCTCATGAGTATAGGTAAAACGATAGGCTCAGTGTAGCTTCCCCGAAAAATGGCCCTGAGTAGCTGCCTCAGTCCCGAAACGCCGCCTCATGGCAACCTCCGCCAACCATTGAAATATTCGTGCCCAAAACCGACGCAGTGATCCGCGGTTCGCCACACCGCAGAGTCGCAAGGAACGAATCCTCTATCGCCAACCGTTGAACCTCGAAATGCCCTTCTCTCGCTATGCCACCTAAGCCTCCCACCCTAGTAATGTCTCATGCCCATGCCCATGCCTACACCCGCCTTTCTCCATGGAGGCCAAGGATGCGGTTAGGATAGTCGTAGAGTCCGCAGAGCCAAAGCCCTAGCTCGACTCTCAAAACTGCTCTCTCAGAAGCTGAAAACCCTTCCTAATTAAGATGGATCTACATAGATAACATTCATCAACTCATATAGCCAAGAGAACAAGAATGATAATATATTGTCATAAAAGTTATTGTAAAACACTCTATGATAACTGTATTCAACTATTATTATTCACATACATATGCACACAAGTCAGACAAGAGAAAGAGGAAAATAATGAGAAAACATGCATAATTACTCCACAATCAATCAATCGTTATATTAATAGGGAGATTAATGTCGTCGTGAATACTCCAAAGAAAAAATCTATCATTATCAATATTCACATTACCCAACCCACTACATTTCTCCTCCGAGTAAATGTGATAGTAGTTTTATTATAAGGAAGAGGATGGTAGGGAATAAGCGATCCTCTTCTTCGGTGATTTTCCCTCACGGGGTTTCATACCTTAGAGCATGTGTTTCTTGATGTTTTACATTGGTGCCCAATAAACATGGATAACTTTCAAGCATAAGGAAGGGTGAGAAGCTTTCTATGCCTTGCCACTCAAATGAGAAAGAACGTGTTATGGAAATATCAAGTGTCTTTGTTTGAGAATGCAACCACGTGTTCTTTTATCCATGATTTGTGTCACTCTTAGGGTTCTCCTCCCTATGTGCCTTTTATAGTTGTGCTCTTTTAACAATGCTCGTTATCTAGACAAGAGAGTGCATACTCAACAATGTCGACCCCTTTCAAAGCATTCTTTGTCACATAAAGGAGAATTCTCTCATTTTACAAATTTAAAAAAATGTATTATATTTCAAGGGAAACACTTTAATATATCTTGGCCCAGAATTTCAAAAACAAATTATTATATTTCAAAAACAAATTATTATATTTATAGGGAAACACTTTAATATATCTTGGGCAAGAATTTCAATTTTTTTTTATTATATTTATAGGGAAACACTTTAATATATATTGGCCAAGAATTTTAGATATCTTGATTGTACAAATGAACACTTATAAAAGATTGGTTTCTAAGTTAATGTTTAGGACTTCTTTACAGTTTACTTCAAAATCTTTTAAAAAAAGTTAGGTCATGCAACTAGGGCATTTGTTTTTTTTTTGGGTAAGGTTGGTCTTTTCATAGAGACACGGTTTAGTTCACGGAATTCAACATGATCACCATGACCTTAATCTTATATAAAGTGTGGTTGAGGCATCCAAATTTACTTTATTATTGGGAAGGGGATGCTTTAGAGGCAATAAGAAACTCTTTGGATGGATATATCAATAAAAACTAATAACATTACGGAGAAAGATAATTTTTTTAATTATGCCTATTTTTTATAACAAGAGTTGGAAGATTTTATATTAGCAAAATCTATATGCAAAAGCACACAACATAATTACAATAAGGAAGAGCACCTTTTGATAAAAACCAAATTAGTAGATGGTTCATATGAGTAACTAAACTAAACTAAAAGTGAATATTTTAGATGTTCATAGAAGATCTTCCCATAGAAGAAATTTACAAAATAAACCCAGAAAAAGACTCCAAGGACAAAAGTAAAGGAACACTTCATCCAAATTAACCTGTTGGAGGAGAGCCTGCCAAACCAATGTCTTCAAAAGTTGCCCCTGGAACTGGAACATTCAAGACTAGTAAATTAAAATATGCAGCAGGTGAAGAAGCCATGCCGGATTGAGGTGATGAAGAGGGAGTTTGCACTTTTGAAAGATGTCCAGCCTACAGGACCTCAATCTGGCTCCGAAGCACTCCACACTCGTCCTGGACTACTTCATTAATCCCCCGTGATGGATTAAAATGTCCAATATGGTTTCCACCTAAGCTGACAAGCTGGCAAAATGAATATGGAGGAAAATGAATGAGTTTTATAATTCTTCGACGTCACATTCATACTAAGAACGAGCCACCCTGGATTCTTTGGATTCTCAGCAGGACATGAAGGCAAGACCAATAGAGCAACCTTATTCCAACAGGGAAAGGCCGCTAAAAGCATCTGTGAGATTGCAATAACAGGAAGGGAGCAAGAGTGACACCACCAGACCAACCAAACGAGAAACCAACGAGCAAATTGAAAGGTGTGTGTATTCCACCTGAGCCATAATGACCCATCACATTCAAGAATAAACCCAGTCAAACCCATGACGACTTCACTGGACAATCAAATCCATCACAAACTGAATAATCCCACCTTGATCCAAAAGAGATAGTGGGAGTGAATTATAATGATGAGACATACACGTGGGACTAACTCGAGGTGACGAGGGGCATGGCAACTGCATGATGTCGTGACGACGTGGATCTTCCACCTGGATTAAAATGAAATAATATAAAATTTGTGGGATGGTCATTAAGGAATAGGCTAGAAGGAATGTTGACTGTTGATCAAGATGTCCCCCATTTTTCCATGAATTGACTTGTTGGCTTGGAGGTCGGCTAATGAATTATTTATTCATAAGATATGGAAGGATTCCATCTATGGTATAGACTGAAGTGCCAATCAGATGCAATGGAGGATGGAGCTCAACCTTGCGTCTTGTAGGATCAAGCCCAATTGAAGGTGATGGATTGTTTTTTTCGAGTCCCCCACAACGATAAGATTTTGGACATTTTGGTAACAAGCTAAGGAGACCCCTTGTAACAGGGCGTACGATTCTGCTTGGTTCTTGGTTGCCAAGCTGAGACTCCAAGAAAAAGTAAACTTTGTGATTCCTCTACAGTTGAGAAGAACCCCACCCGCTCTTGCCACCCCATGTTTTTTTTAATTATGTTATAATATTTATAGAATTGGATTTAAGTAAAGGGTTGTCTTACAATATCAATTTAGAAAGTGGACAATTTTATTAGACACAAACACAAACATTGGATGACACTATCAAAAAATCATGTCAATTATTGGAAGCGTGTCTAAAAAGGGCTTAAGCTAAAGATATTGAATTGAAAAATCCATTGAAGTCTTAAGATTATGATTTGAATGCTGCATTGAATACATTGCAATAAAACAACAATGGTTTTGAAAAAATCAAGATAAGGAAAAGGATGACGGGGTGGATAGAAAAAATGGTGGGACGAAGAAGAGGATTAACTTACTATGTGGAAAAACTTACCTCTTTTTTTTGGAATTCTCCCTTAAATTTGACATGAATTTTGTTAGAAGTCATGGTTGTTTTCATTTGAGGGGAACTTCAATCATGTAACTTTTGTCATAAGTCATAGTTCTTTAAGACAACCCAGATTGTTAGAATTTGGAAATAATTGAGCAAATCAGGGCATAACTTTACCTTACTGGAAAAAAATAGACTCACTAGAAAAGTTGATTTTTTCCACTTATTAATTCACCCCCAAAAAATAGCCATCGAAAAATCAACAAAGGACAAAGCTCCTAAAACTCCTTCACATCAAAGAAATGCCGACATGAAAGAAAATCCGAGTGAAAAAAAGTCAATACATTTAAATGATGTGAAAAACACTCCTACCATAAAGATGCTTCAACTATGGAATGTAGATTCCAAATCTCATACAAATAAAGAGCGATGATGAAAATAATGAAATGGGTCACTTTGCTTACTTGTGTAATGATTCGTACAGTGATTTGAGAAAGCTTTAGCCAATTTTGGCAACTAATATAAAATTGTCATTAAGTAATGATTAACGCTTATGTTAAAAGTCCTTCACACCCTTAAATAAAGTAGTTCCTTATGTATCTTGTTATATACATGCACATTATATACGTTAATTTATTGAAATTAAATATACCTACACATATTTGAAGATTGACATGTAAACCCAAATAATGTATCTTTATGCTTCCTACAAACATGACAAACAACTTGCTCTACATCCTTTAATATAGAGGCTTTTAACTTCTTCTTTTTTTCGAGAAAGAAAAAAACTTTATATTTCATTATAAAATATACATGTTACTAGGACTTCTCATTTTTTGTCTTTCCATCCTTTACCCACCTGTACTTACAAAACATACTTCTCTTCAACAAAATTGATCCTACATTTCATTTTTCTTGCATTTTCCTCTTCTAAACAAATCCTTTTAAGACAAAAAAGATCTGGCTACTAAGCTTATGGCTGAAAATTAAAGATCAAAAGACATGTCATGGACCAACCGATTATTTAGAAATTACTGATAAAAAAAGACCCCAACTTCAAGTTCCAAAGCCTCCCTTGAGAGTTGAGTTGCTTGATTCGACTCCTTGTAAACATGGGTGCAAGCGCTCTCAACAACGCGTGGATTCTCCTCATTAAGAGTTGCAACCTTACTATCTAAATTTGAACTTTACCTCTAACCCAATCCACCACCACTTACGAGTGGCCAAATATTTGTAATTTTTCCAAATTTAATGAAGTGGCAAGGAACAATAATGCCCAGATTGCTATTAATTCCATAAAGGGTTTTAACTTATAAAAAAGAGACTTATAAATTAGGTTCTATTACATTTTAGTAATCTAAGCTTGTATCTATCATAGGTCTCAAAGGGAAAGTACTTGGGTTCTTCGCAAGAAACAACATTCAAACAAGTCCTCTTTGCAAGTATGTGGCAACAAGTCTAAAGGAAAAGGAAAAGTCATTGATGATTATGCCTTATATAGTCCTACATCCACACCTCT
>WSFP011391407.1:0-28018 GCA_009831015.1 Picea engelmannii | reverse complement strand
GAGGCCATTTCCCTGGTGTGGTGTCCAGATAATGGCAATGTCATCCACAAACACCTAGTGGAAATGAGAAGGTTGGCTCATGATGAGACCCCCTTTCTCTCAGCTATGCAACTGAGAGCCATTACCCTGGCTTGGTGACCACATGATGGTAATGTCATACCACTAGATATTCATGGACATGATAGGTCGGCTCGTGATGAGACCTCCTATCCTTCAACTAACCATTTAAGCATTTTTAATCATATTCATTGTTGGTCCCCCTTTACTCAAAGATAAGTGTTTCATTGCCTTCTTGGGTGATCCCTGAGCAAAGCATCTAGAAGGTTCATACATAGGCTTTTATCTTTTACCCAACATCAATCTCTATGGGCCTTCAACCCCTTCTTCCCATAGAATGAGGGACATCTCCTTGGGTCAATACACCCTAAAATCCCAAGAGATAAGGAAATGGGGGGAAATAATGATGAAAAGAGGTAAATATGGTCAGGAACTATACGGTGGATCTTCAAGGGAGTTCCTAGTAGCAAACCCATCCCTAAGGAAGACCATTGACTAGGGCACAATGTCAACCACCAAGGTGAAACAGTGCAATAGGCATAATGTCCAAGCATATACCATGAAATCTAGAGAAATCTAAGATACAACATACTCAAATGGCTTAAATATTGAAATGATGTTTACCATAATACTGACTTGTACCTCAGGGAGCAAGGCCCAATTCCTTCTGGAAGCCAACTGATGTGGTGGATGCCATCTGGAAATCTGTGACCACCTGTGGTGGTGAGAGGGGTCTCAAACTACACAAAAACGTATTGCTAGTCATGCAGTCTCTTTGTACTCCATATCTCCAACCTGAGGGCCTCGAGACATAATCTCCTTATTTATCCACAAAATGGGGATAACAAGTACATTTGTGGGGTACAATAAGTCTTCAAAGGCATATCAAATCTACATCCCTAGTCAGACACATATTGAGGTGAGCAGAGATGTTACCTTTGAGGAGGCATCCAATCATCCAATATGGAGAGATGCCATGATGGAGGAGTATCAGTCCATCATGAAGAATGATGTATGGTATATTGTTCTGAGACCTGAGGGGAAGTCTGCAGTGACTTCCAAGTGGATCTATAAGATCAAACACACAGTTGAAGGGATCATCGAAAAACACTAAGCGAGATTTGTTGCTAGAGGATTCTCTCTGGTGGAGGGAATAGATTATGAGACATTTTGCTCCTGTTGCTCTATACACTTCTATCAAGACGATTATTTCCCTTGCAGCATACATGAGTTGGAGACTACATCATATGGATGTGAAGAGAGTCTTTCTTAATGGAGAGATTGAGGAAGAAGTATACAGTGAGCAACCAGATGGTTTCGTGATACATGAGAAGGAGTCTCATGTGTGCAGGTTGAAGAAGGCCCTATATGACTCAAGTAGACACCTCAATCTTGGTATGCGAGGATTAATGGACACCTGATGAGTTTGGGCCTCAACAAAAGTGTTGTTGATCCCAACCTGTACTATAAGATTGTTGATGGTGAGTCCCCAATTTTGGTCCTCTACATTGATGATTTATTCTCCACTGGTACATAGAGCCTTATTGTTGAATGCAAGTATGTGTTGGCCTCTGAGTTTGAGATGGACCTTGGTATGATGCACTACTTCTTGGAACTAGAGGTCTGGCAGAGAATTGATCTTCCTGAGTCAGGGGAAGTACAGAGTTGAGATATTGGAGAAGTTTAGGATACTGAGTTGTAATCCCATGGCTACACCAATGGTGATGAATCTGAAGAAACCAAGTGTGTCTTCTTCTGATTCCGATAAGATTGATCCAACCCTGTATAGATAGCTGATTGGATCATTAATGTATCCAGTTAACACCAGGCCAAATATTTGTTATGCAGTGAGTGCACTTAGCCAGTTTATGAGTTAGTTGAGACAAACACATTGGATTGTTGTGAAGCATGTGTTGAGATACCTGTCAGGCATAGTTGGACATGGTCTGAGATATACTTTCAGTATTGACATGAGATTGCAAGGATATACTGACTCTGATTAGGCAAGGAGCGCAGTGGATGGGAAGAGCACCTCTGGTTGTTGCTTCAATTTGGGATCTGCCATGGTTTTCTGGTGTAGCAGGAAACAATCTTGTGTTTTTGAGCACCGCAGAAGAAGAGTACATTGCATTGAGTGTGGCAATCCACGAAGCAGTGTGGCTTCGCAAGCTCCTTGCAGATTTATTTGGACAAGTGTTGGATTCCACTGTTATCCATTGTGATAATGAGAGTTGTGTGAAGCTCTCAGAGAATCAAGTGTTTCATGACAAGTCGAAACACATTGAGATCAAGTACCATTACATCCGAGACATAGTGCAAAGGAAGGCAGTACTGGTGCAGTACCTTCCTACAGATGAGCAGGTTGTTGATGTTCTTCCAAACCCCTTACCAGGACGAAGTTCGAGTACTTTCGTGACATACTTGGCATGGTAGAGAATGCCTCCCTCGCTAAGAGGGAGTGTTGATGTTTGCAGCTTCTTGAGACATTCTCGAGAACTTCTATGTGACTGAGTTGAGTTTATCCGTGAGGACACTTATCTAAGAGGGATAAGTGGGTTTGGGCTTATAGCCCAACGTCCCTTGTGGAAAGCACATGAGGACACGTCAACAGAGTTGACTTTAATGTCCCACACTATGGGGAGTTGACCCTAGTGTTTCCAAAGGGAGTAGCCTCTAGAAGTTTAGATCATACTTCTTTGTGAATGAGTTGAGTTTATCTGTGATGACACTTATTCGAGAGGGATAAGTGGGTTTAGTCTTATAGTCCAATGTCCCTTGTGGAGAGCACATGAGGAGGCATCAAGGGAGTTGACCTTGATGTCACTTACTATAGGGAGTTGACCCTAGTGTTTCAAAAGGGAGTAGCCTCTAAAAGTCCATATGGGAGTGCCATGTGTGACAGACCTTTTGCTATAATGTCCTGAGTAAGCATCGGACACACCTTCTTCTAGATTGGGTTGCAAACCAAGGGAGATAGGATGCATTTATCGCAAAGGTGTACTTGTGGTAAATGGGCCTAGGCATAGTCCTTCCTTGATCATGACAAGGAATAATATGGACTCAAGGTGCTTGAGGTGCTTTCCACGTGTTAATTAACATCAGGTTGACATTCACTCACAAGGGTGTACCTATGGTGAACGACCCTGGTGTGATCTTTGTCCTAGTCATGGTGATTTGACAAGGAATGAGAAAGACTCAAGATGCTAGATGCTATCACATACAAACCCAGAGTGAGCTTGATCTCAGAGAGAGTTAGTTGGCTCAGAGGGAGAGTGGCAAGTGGAGTTTCCCCTCAATTCAGGTGGGAGAGAGACATTTTCAAGGACTGATAGACATGTGTCATGAATCTAGGGCAAAGTTTGTATACTTCAGAGACAAACTTGGCATGATGTAGAATGTCTCCCCCATTGAGAGGGAGTGTTGATGTTTTTCCTAGATTAATAATTAATAATATAATTATTGATTATTAAATAATATATATAATAAGTAATAAAAATAATAAATAGTTATTTATTATCCAAGGGACTAGTTATTTATTATCCAAGGGACGCATCCCTTCATGGACGGTCCCCATATGTTCTCTATATATGGAACACTCATCATTGTAATATATCATCTCATGTCATCTCTCATATGAAAAATCAACAATGAGAGGAAGAAGCACTTATGTTCCTTTCTTAGGGTTTCACCAAGCAAGACGTCTAGCATAAAAAGCAAATTTACGATGAACATTAATAGCATAAGAATAAATCGCAGAAAATTCACTTACTTCATCCAAGAAACCATGAGATAAAACCCTAATTGCATAAATTCCCATCCAAAATCAACAAAATCTATCCACAAGTGACCTTCCAAGCATAGCACATGAGAAGAGAAGAGTTAGTAAAACCTAGAGAGCGAAAATTTCAGAAGCACCCTCACAAATGGTGAAAAGTTATGATTATAAAATGAAATGTGGGGGTAGCCTTTTTATATGAAGCTACCCTAATACAATTTGTCCAAATAATTTGTCAACAACAAAATATGAGTGAGGCCAACCACTTAATTTTCCTCTAACATAATGCCAAAATACAAAAATACATCTCAAAACCCTAAAAAGGGTGTCAAGCTAGGAGAGGATGATGTCATGCCTCCAAAGGAAAGCGTTGGGCCTCCAAAGGCCAAGTGGCATCCTCTGAGAGTGAAAGAGTGTGAAGTGAGGTGTCTCCTCACCCAAAGCCATGCCAATCATCTCTGGTACCCATCCATCCATCAAAACCCTAGCCAAGAAGATGACGTCAAGGGCTAGGAGGTGACATCAAGGGCTTCCAAAAGCCACGTCCAAGACTGCGAGAGTTGCAATCACATCTCCAAGTGATGTCAAAATGCCTGCTACTACAACATCCTCCATCCTCTATGCACAAAATCCTTGGGGTACTCTGCCCAGCCTATATGTGTAGCATAATGACCAAAACTGCTCAAACCAAGCCCATTTGTCCATCATATAAGGTTATGAGAATGTGAGAGTCAATGTCTCAAGGTGGTGAGTCACTGGATGACCCACTTCTCTCCATCACACGTGTCAAAGTCCTGAAACAAAGACACAACGTCTTGGGTACAAGCCCAGGACATCCCTCAAGAACCATGTCGGGGCCATCCAAAACGAGACAAAGTATAAAACATGGTTAGCCAAAGTTCATAAGAAACATCAGTCCTTAAAACATACAAAGTAAGTTGCAACTTAAGATATAATCCATGTAAGATAATTCACCTCAGTATCCCCTTCAAGCATCACACCAGCCCAGGACCCCATGTGAGTTACCAAGTTTAAGTATGGGAGGGTCTTCATCCAACCCTGTCAGGTGTGCCACCTAGACAGGAAATAAAATAACCCAGGTAAAGGGATAGGTCCTGACAGTGACAAGGGAAAGTAAATACCCACCAAGAGTAAGTGTGAAAGTGATATGGTTCAAGGCTTATTTCATGGCTTATGGTGTTAATCCATCTCCATGGTTACCCAATATTTGTGTGCTACCTTTTTCCAAACCCCTTTTTACCTTTTTCTAGTCCATGCTTTCATTTATATTTGCAAATTTGTGGGTCCCCTTTTATAGGGTTTCAAGCTTTAGCATTACTTTTTTGGGACCGGGCCAAGCATTGAATGAGTAGAGCTCAAGTTGGACCGGCTTTCCGTGGTCTTGCTTTGCTATGTTCACTTTATTTTCTAGCATCATTTTTTTATTCTTTTATAGCAGTTGCGAAACAACCTCTAGGCCTTCAGCCCCTCTTTTCATGAGAGAATGGACCATAGCCGAAGTTTAGTATAATATGAGAGGATCCAAGATGGAAAGTGTTAAGTATGATAGGGAGAGGAACGTTACCCTTGGGAGGGCCCCCCAGTATTACCCCTTTCCCTGGGTGGTGACAACACGGGACTAGAGCACAGAATTTTACCACTGAAGTGAAACATGGCAACTGACACAATTTCCCAAACTAGTGATCCATTATCCAACTTCAACCAAAGATCCTCATCCACATGCCCAACAAATTAAGCACAACACTTTGCATGAAAGAAAGACTTACATACCTCGTGGTGACAATAGCTTACCATCTCCCATACTCTGGTTTGCTTGAATGTGATGAGCCTTGGTTGATCTGTGTTGGGAGGCAAATAATGGGGGCTATTGGGCTGCCATCTGTGGACATGTTGATCATCATCATCATGGTGTAGATCATGTTCTCCATTGCAGGCCTGGAGACATTATCTCCTCTAGTTACCCCTAAGCATGGGGGTTAACACTATCATCAGTTAGATATAGGCAAAGTTGAACACTTCATCTCTTTTGTTATTCATTTGAACCTCACAACTAAAAGAATCTTGTGATGACATTTTGGGCCCATGCTTCCACCACCCAAAAACTACTCCACTATGCACCCCTCAGAAACCTCAAGACTTGCTTATTTGTTCCAGTTACGTTAGTAACCATCCTTGGAGAGAACTGCCTTGATCTATATCAGTTAACAGCATAGTACCGATCATTCTATGTCAAGATGTTCACATTAAGTTGCATGAATATGGATACAATTTCCGGAACAAATAGTGACCATATTGGATACGACAATTTCTTTTTAAAATCAGGACATGATACTAGGATATGGCACATAGATACCTGCATGCCATGAAACATAAAAATTTAAAAATACCATTCATGAATTTCAAATTTGGGAATAAATCCAAAGAGAGAGTTCTCATTAAAAGAGGTCCAAGCCCTCTATTTATAACTTTATTTGCAAGAAATTAGGGTTAACACTATTTTTATAAATATTTTATGTTGTTTTTTTGGTCTAGTGAACAGAACACCGACTGAAATGGCTGAAACAGCCGATACAGTGTTTCAAAATTTTGAAATACCACGGGAATGTTTTAGTGGTGTTTCAGAGGTGTTTCATACAAGGATCCATTTCTGAAGGCAGAAGCATTTTTCGTGCACCTGGGGGTGGCGTTTCCAGTAGCCTGGTTCCTGCACAAAAACATTTTGTAACAGCCTACATACAATTATGAAAACATGTCCCCAAAAGCTGCATTAGAGACTGCGGATCACACTAATTCTTGATCATAACACTGCAGAAAAATTATCGTGAAATGAATACTGAAAAGCATCATAGTGAAAAGGTATTCCCAATAAGTCAATTTTGATGAAAACAAATGAAACATTTAAATATTTTATGTTGTTTTTTTGGTCTAGTGACCACAACACCAACTGAAATGGCTGAAACAGTCGATACAGTGTTTCAAATTTTGAAATGCCACGGGAATGTTTTAGTGATGTTTCAGAGGTGTTTCATACAAGGATCCATTTCTGAATGCAGAAACATTTTTCCTGCACCTGGGGGTGGCGTTTCCAGTAGCCTGGTTCCTACACAAAAACATTTTGTAACAGCCTACATACAATTATGAAAACATGTCCCCAAAAGCTGCATTAGAGACTGCAGATCACACTAATTCTTGATCATAGCACTGCAGAAAAATTATCGTGAAATGAATACTGAAAAGCATCATAGTGAAAAGGTATTCCCAATAAGTCAATTTTGATGAAAACAAATGAAACATTTAAATAGTTGAAGAAAAGATGTTCAAGTTTTGAGAATTAGTATGCCACATAAACATACTTGAATGGTACACATCATACAACAATTTTTCAAAATAGCATATACCTATTGACAACGTGCAAATGAATGCCCCATGGAAGACGATCTTACATTGAGAAAATGTCCAAACAAGAGCCCATAGAAAACAATCTGAACCAAATGGGAAGAAAATTACAATTTAAAACACACAGATCCTAGAATTTGTCTTAATAACTCAAATGTACTTCATAGCTTTCTGTCTTCTTGTTAAACTGGCATGCCTTTTACAAGGCTCTGACACGTGCCAAAAATAATAGAACCCCCTAAAATTTAAATGTTATCCACTATTATACAAATGGCAAGCATTTTGACAGAGATGTGCAAAATAAGACACACACGAAGACAAAATAAAGAGAGACGGAGATGTAACACCCTCTACACATTTCCTCGTTTCACCAACTGAAATGCCATTTGGAAAACTCGTGTTAAGACTGCACATGAAGTTTACGAGGATTTTTCTATAGGTGGCAATAGACATGAAAATAACAATTTTCCAAGACAAAGCTACCATTGCCATACACAAAAGGAACCTTGCAAAGCAATACCAAATATCTTCATGTCTATGTAATAGGAATTTGGGTGCTTTGATGTCTCAATGCTTCCTGGAGATTCTTTAATGCTTTGTCATAGGTAACAAAACCCATGAACCAAAATTCATGGTCATCTGTAGTAATGATTTGAATGTATTTTTCCGCAGGGTTCATCCTGTTTGCAGAGGGATTAACAGCCTTAAGCTGGCTTAGCAGCACAGTCACCTATTCAATCATGATAAAAACCTTGTTAGTTCATTCTATATTTGCACACATAAATACTGTTGACTATAGAACAAATGATTGATCCATAGATAATCAAGGAAAACATCAATAACGAATTGCGCACACATTCAAACTTTAAGCTACACAAACACATTTGACTAGAAAGAGGAGGATGACAAGTTAAATGAAATGATGTTAGCACAAAAAAGTAGAGAAAAGAAGTAAAAACTGATGTTTCTACTGATAAGATCACAGTAAGAATATATCTTCTGCAATTACTTACAGGAGTTTTTACCAATGTCGCACTTCATTGATAAGTAACAAGTTGGATAACGGGCTACTGAAATAGTAGAAAATAATACTGCAATCTAATAGCATGTACACCTGAAAGATTAAATGGCAGGCAATGACCATGAAATTGTTGTCTCTTATGGCTTATAATATTCTTGGAACTCATATAGATGGCCTCTGAAGACTTTTGCAGACAAACTAATCCAACCAGCCATCTTCATTTCCCCACTTTTTCCTTACATGGATGTGTGATTGCTGTTCATTGTGTTTATTCCGCTGCAAAAGTGCTTGGCAATGACCATGAAATTGTTGTCTCTTATGGCTTATAATATTCTTGGAACTCATATAGATAGCCTCTGAAGACTTTTGCAGACAAACTAATCCAACCAGCCATCTTCATTTCCCCCCACTTTTTCTTTACATGGATGTGTGATTGCTGTTCATTGTGTTTATTCTGCTGCAAAAGTTCTTGGCAATGTGCATTTCCGATCATAATATTTTCTAAATGTGGGTTTATACATTTCAGAGTTCATTCATGACAGTTATCTCTAGGTTGCTAAGTGTATGAAACAATATAGTGCATGCTGATTTTGTCATTAAATTTCCACAAAGAACATCAATCACACATTCATGTAATACTCAGAAATTTAGGCAACCGGCCAGGGAGAACCCCAATGTGGCGAAACCCAAAGAGAGAGATTTTATTAGGTTCAGAAAATTATATCAGCAGCGAAATTACATTTAGCAGTCAAGAGAATAACTTACAGCACCCAACAGTCCCACAAATCTGCTGCCTCAAAAAATGTGCCAAATCCATACAGTTGTACGGCCTTGCTGAAATCAGCACCTCGATATTTGTGCCCACAACAGGCTGCTGTACCTTCACTCCTGTACGGCCGACCTCCAACAGAAAATTCACCAAACGCTACCTCGAAAAGCATGCCCACACTTGCCTCCATTTTTGTGCTCAAACTTGCTGTTGTATGGCCTATACGGATCCGTACAGTACGCCTGTCTTCAGTAATAAATCTCAGCCTCTTCTAAACAGAAATTTCTCCCTTGGAAAATGTGCCCAATCTCCCTTGGAATCTGTGATAAAAATTTGTTTCTCCCTTTCCTCTCTCAATCTCTCTTGGAAATCTCTCAATCTCCTCTTCTCTTGTTGTCTTGCACACTATCCAATGCATTCTCTTATAATTCGAAAATGACCTTTCACCTTCCAAGTGTCTTTTCACCTTCCCCATTGTTGATGATTGCAGTGTCATGAGACATCCTCCAGATCATTCTCCTCTGGACTGAGTTGAGACATCTGTGTGAGGAAGCCCAAGTGTTGGGTGTGCCCATGTGATGGTTGTGCGTCAGACTTTGGACTGATTTGTGATGACGTGTGGTCTCTTGCTTTGTACTCCTCTGAACTGAGTTGAGTCAGCTTGAGATGGTCTCTTGCCTTGTACTCCTGTGGACTCACTTGAGTTGGTTTGAGATGGTAATCCAGATGATTTGCTTGTGGACTCAGTTGAGATAGAGATCTGTTGAGTATGACGTCTGTAATGTCCCCACTTTGGGACATCATCACAGTGCAGAGGTTTATGATGACCAGAGTAGCCAAATGGATGTTATAGCGAGTACAAGAGTTATTGAGAGGCATTGTGAGGTCCAACTTGCATTGTTCATCATATTTCATCATTATGAGCCATTCCGCACAGGTTGGATTTGGTTCCGTTGCATTCTGATGATTTCTATGATTTTGACTATTTTGGGCTATAAGTTAATTAAAGTCACTGAAGAGGTCATTTTGGGCACATTACTTGGAGGAACCTCTCAGTGCAATAGCTCATTGGAATCGGGAGGAGAAACACTACAGGATGGGATAGTGAGAAGTCACTGTCAGTGGCCAGGGAAGCCACAAGCAGAGATAAGGTGTTTTTCAGTGGTAAAAAGGTTAATTAATTTTAAAGTGATTTAATTAATTAATTAAATATTAATAAAATGAAAGTCACTTTGGAGGGACAAGGTGAGCAAAAAGTATAAAGGAAAGGCAAGGGCCTTTACTCATTCATCCATGTATGATCATATTTTGATATCTAGCTTCTAGCTAGTGAACCCAGCATTGAAGGTTTTGAGGGTTTTGATTTAACAAACCCTAGAGGACGATTCGGTGGTGAAAGATTCCACCTAGCTTGTCCCAAGCTTGGTCTCGGAGATGCAATACTCTCCCACACCATTCTAGTCCAGTTCTACATCAGTCCAGGAGGGTTCTACACCAGCCACAGGCACAAGAAGGAAGAGGGGCGCACCATTGGGGGTTTCCAGCAAGGGGGGCACACCACTCATTAAAGGAAGGTTCGATCTAGCTGAGGAGGAGAGATTTTGGAAATTCCAGATATTGGGTTTTCCTTGCAGGTGTCCTAGCACCATTCTTGGTTATCTTCGGAGGTATTTCAGTGGAGGTTTTATTTGTATTAAGAGTGGGACGATTTCCCAAGAGGAGGGCACACCATTGTTTGGAGGGTAGCTAGATCTAACGATCTAGCAGGTATTCTACCCAATGGAGCACTTGGGTTTTCATTGTCGTGCCCCGATCTATCATTCTAGTGGATTGGTGGAGCTCTTGGAGGTCTCTAGGAGAGAGGCCGAATTATTAGGGTTTCAGGCATCCAGGGGAGCACACCATTCCTTGAGGAGAGTCAGATCCATAGGGTTGGAGAGTGGCTTTGGAGATTTGAGCACCTAGGTTGTGCTTACAGTTGCCCGATCTATCATTTGGCATATTTCGTGGGGTGATTGGACACTTTTGACAGCAGGGCCGAATTGTTGAGGAGCTTCAGCTATCCAGTAGGGTGTGGCACCTTCCAGCTTGGGGATTTAGCATTCTTACGGCCAAGATCTACTAGTATTCAGTCTTCATTGTGTATCCATCCTTTGGAGGCTTATTGTAGTCTTCTATTGGAGCATTTTGTAGCAGCTCCTATCTTCTAGCCATCTCATGTGCATTCCAGATCGGCATCTTCATTGTAGCAGGTTCTTCTACTTGTGAATAAAATCAGATTTTAGATGTTTTGGCTTGTCTATCATATTGCATATGGTTGAGGTATGTTCTGTGATTGTATCTCCTTGTTTATTGCTACAACACATCTAAATCATCAACTTAAACCCTAAGGCCGAAATAAAGAGGCCATCCTGCAAGTAAACACATGTAAACAAGTAAATCAGCAAAGTGTTTGACGGAATGCCACAACCAGTAAAAGTTTAAAAAGACACCCAAAACCGTGATGTTCCTGGCATAATGGCTTGGAAACATTACAGTGGTATCAGAGCTTAGATTCCTGCCAGCCAGTGGGGATTAGCAGAGTTACAATGGAGATGAATATTATTAGCAGGTTTGTGGAGTGTGAGAGGGAATATGAAACCCTCAATGGGAATTTCAAGGGGATATTAACATTCCAATGGTTCCTATCCTATAAAAATCCTAGTTGGAGCAAAGAAGAGATTGAATATCGGATCAACGAAATGAATAAAAACAGAGCACTCATAGCTAGATGGAAGGAAGAACAGAACGACCCCATGCCCATTAGGAGCACGCAACCTTGCCACTATTGCAAGGGGTCGTGGGAACCAGATCATAGGTGCATGGGTAAGGATCAAAAGCACACTATTGAGGCACACGGTGACAGTGATGATGAGGTGTGTGAGGATGGAGCGATAGATGCTTATATGGAGCATTCTGATGATGATAGTGACTCTTGCACAGAGGCTAGTGATGGTGACTCTTGCACAGAGGCTGATGATTCTGACACGCTTGAGGAGGATGGTGACCCTTGTATAGTGGATAGACAGTCGGACGGACAGGATGATAGCACAAGTACTTCAACAGACATATCACATGGTGTTGATGACCTTACACCCCAGCAGAGTGGTGACACTAGTGAAGACTCACACGTGTTAGCACCTACGGATGACCAGCTTCCTATGGTGGTCGTGACACATTTGTCATCCTTCCAGACACCCATGATAGCCACGTCACATGAGGAGGTCAGTAGCATGTCAGATATGATTGAGGAGCCTTATGTGAGGGATGCACACCACAGACATGTAGATCCACAAATCCAAGAGGAGGTACAGGGCGTCCAGATAGTGGACCTTACACACATAGATCAGCATGAGGAGATTGAGTCGCGGATTTGGGAGACTCCATTAGTTGAGCAGATTGTGGAGACTGATAGGTTGATGGAGCACTTACTTCCAGGATCGGCCTGCAGTGATGAGGATGCACTCCTTGTTAGTCGGGATGACCATAGCACGTGTCTAGATACATCTATATGGGATCCAGGCGCAGATGATAGTAGCAAGTTGAGTGCACAGGAGGATACGGCTACCCATACAGGATACAGTGTGACTCAAGGGGAGATAGCATCTAGTGATGGGGAGTAGTGGCATACAAGAGTACCCAGCAGCACGGTAGACAGTGGATAGTCCAGCACGTTATCTTATGCAGAGGGTGTTTTTGGGGATTCTGGAGTTGACACTAGCAGTGATTGGTATGAGGTGGAACCTCAGCATGACTGTGATCAGGAGTCACACCACTTAGCAGCACAGTTGAGAGTTAGTGAAGCTATGATCATGGCAGCCACTAGACGTTTTGATGACACACATGCATTGATGGCAGATTATTGTTGGAGAGCATCAGTGGCACATGGTAGTTCAGATGGGGGATTTGCCATGGATGATTTTCATACTCTCAGGGAGAGAGTGTCTATGATGAGGTCTGACTTCCAGCAATTGTTGACAGACAGGGACTACCTACTGGGGATTGGCGAGATGTATCACAGAGCCTTGAGGGAGCAGGAGTTGGAGGTGGATCGACTTACTCAGGAATTGGAGATCACTCGAGGATTCTTGAGAGGCACACGGACAACCCTTCAAGAATCAGAGTCTAGGACAGATGAGCCTCCTGAGGAGATTTGCCAGAGATCCACGTCAATTGTCTTAGTGGACACTCAGATGTATCACCCAGTCACGTTGCTAGAGGATGTTGGTGATCTAGCAGAGGAGCACCAGTTGATGGAGGACACTTCCATTTGTGTTCCGAGAGAGGTTGACCTCCACATAGAGGTTGATCCAGCAGTACGCCCAGGATCTATGATGCAGCAGCACATAGTTATGAGAGATGCCCTTCACCATATCAGTAGTTGCATGGGAGATGAGAGATGGAGATTGGTTTACCAGCAGTTGGAGGAGGTACTTCCGATTGTACCTGATGATTGGGGTTTAGTGATGACAACCGGCGAGCAGTTATCAGGGGTACCGGTAGACGTACTTTCGGTCGAATCCTTGGGATTGACAGAGGTCGGTGATATTTTTCAATCCTACGGTCAGCTACAGATGTCTCTGTTACTCTTTTCCAATACTTTTATCATGGACAACAACATGAGGAGAGATAGACAATGGCAGAGAGCATGGAGAGTGAGATTAGGCCGAGACCACCTGACAGGAGTACTTTTACAGCATACAACAGGTCAAAGGTGGATCGTCATGAGAAGACAACGGAGATTTGGTGTGTTATGGTGAGCATCATAAGCCAGATGATAGCAAATGAGCACCAAGGGCTTATGACAGTGATCAGTCTCACACGGGAGCCATTAGTGATAAACTTCCAAGTTTTCCATGGGATCTGGGAGTTCACTTGGTTAGTCGGATGTTTCACTACGTGATGACCTAGGTTGTGCCAGAGAGCCATATACGCCACCATGGGTTGGTTTGGAGTGGGCCTGCAGGGATTTGTCCCATGGAGCGAGGTAGCCTTTCACTCTTGATCATCATGATCGGACATGGAGATGGTTGGACAGGTACTACTTCCACGGAGATATCTTTACAGACGCAGTTTCTAGACAGCAGGTCCAATTGTCACAGGCACTTCAGTTTGAGGATCCAATATATAGATATGGAGTAGTCCGGCATGGTCAGAGTAGCGCAGGGCCAGCATGGTGATCTTCGACAGAGGTTAGCATGGGACCCAAGGATTGCAGGATTGAGCATTTCACTAACTGACAGAGGCGAGTGGACCTTTGCAAGGGGAAGTTGTTCCGACTTTCCATGGAGCTTCAGTGTTGATGGGAGCACATCGCTTGAGGATGTCTCACGGAGGTCTTGCAGTACCTCATTCTGGCATCAGCAGGTGCAGTTGATGGGGGTCGTGTTGATCTTGATAGTAGCTTGGAGGATGGACTCATTCCGGGATGAGGCCATATGTCATGTATAGGAGACTCACGGAGTTGGTGTATTTCAGAATTATGCGTCTCAGGGGTTAGCAGTTCATGACTTGATATGGGACCCAGGGGGCAACATGGGTGATTGTTCATCTTTGGATGGGTTCTACTGTGTATCCCACAGGTGGACATGAGATCCTGGTATTTTATTTGAGGGGATTTGGTTGTTGCTTGAGGACAAGCAATTCTCTAACAGGGAGGATTGTAATGTCCCTACTTTGGGACATCATCACAGTGCAGAGGTTTATGATGACCAAAGTAGCCAAATGGATGTTATAGCAAGTACAAGGGTTATTGAGAGGCATTGTGGGGTCTAGCTTGCATTGTTCATCATATTTCATCATTATGAGCCATTCTGCACAGGTTGGCTTTGGTTCCGTTGCATTCCGACGATTTCCATGATTTTGACTATTTTGGGTTATAAGTTAATTAAAGTCACTGAAGAGGTCATTTTGGGCACATTACTTGGAGGAACCTCTCAGTGTAATAGCTCATTAGAATCGGGAGGAGAAACACTACAGGATGGGATAGTGAGAAGTCACTTTCAGTGGCCAGGGAAGCCACAAGGAGAGATAAGGTGTTTTTCAGAGGTAAAAAGATTAATTAATTAATTAAAGTGATTTAATTAATTAATTAAATATTAATAAAATGAAAGTCACTTTGGAGGGACAAAGTGAGAAAAAAGTATAAAGGAAAGGCAAGGACCTCTACTCATTCATCCATGTATGAACATATTTTGATATCTGGCTTCTAGCTAGTGAGCCCAGCATTGGGGGTTTTGAGGGTTTTGACTTAACAAACCCTAGAGGACGATTCGGTGGTGAAAGATTCTACCTAGCTTGTCCCAAGCTTGGTCTCGGAGATGCAATACTCTCCCACACCATTCTAGTCTGGTTCTACATCAGTGCAGGAGGGTTCTACACCAGCCACAGGCACAGGAAGGAAGAGGGACGCACCATTGGGGGTTTCCAGCAAGGGGGGCACACCACTCATTGAAGGAAGGTTTGATCCAGCTGAGGAGAGATTTCGGAAATTCTAGATATTGGGTTTTCCTTGCAGGTGTCCTAGCACCATTCTTGGTTATCTTCGGAGGTATTTCAGTGGAGGTTTTATTTGTATTGAGTGGGACGATTTCCCAAGAGGATGGCGCACCATTGTTTGGAGGGTAGCTAGATCTAAGGCTCTAGCAGGTATTCTGCCTAGTGGAGCACTTGGATTTTCATTGTCGTGCCCCGATCTATCATTCTAGTGGATTGGTGGAGTTGTTGGAGTTCTCTAGGAGAGAGGCCGAATTATTAGGGTTTCAGGCATCCAGGGGGGCACACCATTCCTTGAGGAGAGTCATATCCATAAGGTTGGAGAGTGGCTTTGGAGATTTGAGCACCTAGGTTGTGCTTACAGTTGCCCGATCTATCATTTAGCATATTTCTTGGGGTGATTGGACACTTTGGACAGCAGGGCCGAATTGTTGAGGAGCTTCAGCTATCCAGCAAGGCGTGGCACCTTCCAGCTTGGGGGTTTAGCATTCCTACGGCCCAGATCTACTTGTATTCAGTCTTCATTGTGTATCCAGCCTTTGGAGGTTTATTGTAGTCTTCTATTAGAGCATTTTGTAGCAGCTCCTATCTTCTAGCCATCTCATGTGCATTCCAGATCGACATCTTCATTGTAGCAGGTTCTTCTACTTATGAATAAAATCAGATTTGAGATGTTTTGGCTTGTCTATCATATTGCATATGGTTGAGGTATGTTCCGTGATTGTATCTCCTTGTTTATTGCTGCAACACATCTAAATCATCAACTTAAACCCTAAGGCCGAAATCAAGAGGCCATCCTGCATGTAAACACATGTAAACAAGTAAATCAGCAAAGTGTTTGACGGAATGCCACAACCAGTAAAAGTTTAAAAAGACACCCAAAACCGTGATGTTCCTGGCATAATGGCTTGGGAACATTACAACATCCCTGTGGCTGAGCACAGGGGGACGTGTCCCTAGTGGCTGAGCACTAGTGGACATGTGAGATCCTAGCTATATTGTCTGAGAGTGAGATTTACTTGTAACCCTAATTTGTGATGTAAAGGGTACAAGTCGGCCCCAATGATTAATTAAATTATTGAGACACACCTATTGGTGTGCCTAGTCTTGTATAAATAGAGGTGAATCCCCATTGAGGATTACACACTCAGCCACTCTTGTTGGGCGCTAGTTTCAAGGTTGTAGAGCACCCTCTTGTGTGCATCTAGGGTTTATGGTTTGGGGGATCTTCTCTTGAGAATATAACAAAGGATTACTGAGTTTTTCCCTTGTTTGAGAAGGGTTTTCCCAGGATACTTCTTTTGTTCTTGTGCATGGTTATTCTTCTTGTGATCTTGGTTTTTGCAACACTTGTGTATGGTGTTGCTGCATTTGTTTATGGTTCAAGTACATGCTAAATGAAATAAACCTCATGCTTGAGCCTATCAATTAGTGAAAATTCAACATGGTATCAAAGCAGAGTTCTTAAAGAACCATTGCACAAGTTTCAAGCCAATCATCACCTCCCAGTTGCAGAAAAGTACGGCCCTCTAGGGTTTCCAGAAAAAGGTACGGCCCTCTCCTTTTTGCTTGTTTCAGCACCCTACACTGAAATGTTGGGGTTAATTTTGGCATAGGAGTGTATGGCCTCCTTCAGCGCATCTCCAGAGACTTAGATTGCAAATCGGAGAACTTTTGATTTTTGACCCTAGGGTTTCTAGGGTTTCTGAAGAAATTTCGATTTTAGGGTTTTTGCAGTTCATTGAAGGATTTTTCAATCTTACCAGTGTTCTTCTGACTTTCAAGGCTTATTGTTGGCAATCATAAGTCCAACGAAACCTAAGGTTTCTAACCTAGCCTAGCCGTTAGGTTTCCTAGCCTAGTTGCTAAGGGTTTGTAGAAGAATCTGCAAACCATTAGTAACAAAACTTTGGTGGAAGATAGGCTTGATGGATCAAGCAACTTCAGTTCTTGGAAATCAAGACTACAAATTATCCTAGAAGAGGATGACCTATTGAATGTGATACAAAAGACTCTACCAAAAACAGCTACCGATGAAGAGAAGGAAGAATGGAAGGAAGATGACGTCAAAGCAAGAAAGATAATCATCTATTCAGTGAGAGATCATCTCCTACCTCGTATTGCCAACCTGAAGACAACTTATGAGATGTATGATGCATTGAAGAATATGTTTGAGAGTACCAACAACCTCAGAGCTCTTACATTGAAGAGCCAGCTTCAACATATCAAGATGACGAAAGCTGACACCATTGCTACCTTCTTCATGAAGATTTCAAAGATCAGAGATCAGTTGGGTGCCATTAGAGAAACTATATCAGATAGAGAACTTGTCTTGACTACTCTCAATGCTCTTCCAAGACATTGGGAACCATTTCTTCAGAGTATCAGTGGTAGAGCAAATATACCAGGATTTGATCGTCTATGGACAGACTGCACCCAGGAAGAAACCAGACTTATAGTTAGAGGAGTGCAAGACTCCCCTCATGATGACAATCATGCTCTTGCTTTTCATACAAAGAAAGGAAAAAGAATAAATAGAAGAAGCTTCAGCAAAGCATTCAAAGACAAGAAGACTTCATCAGCTTCAGGTCATGAACACAGAAAAGACAACTCAAAGATTCAGTGTTTCAGATGTGACAAGTATGGACACATTGCGAGAGATTGTCCTACCAGGAAGAAAGGAAGACAACTTGTCTCCACTACTGATGTTGATCCAAAGCCACATCAAAGAGATGACGACATAAAAGATGAAGCCTTCTTCTTCATATCATCACTCCCAGGTACAGTTCCTACTGATAGTGATATTTGGTTAATTGACAGTGGTGCCTCCAAGCACATGACCGGATATAGAGATCATTTGACAGACCTTGTTGAGAAAGAGTCAAGTCTACATGTTGTACTTGGAGACAATGCCAGATATAATGTGAAAGGGGTTGGAACTTCTACATTCCAACTAGATTCTGACATACCCCTTCAGTTGAGTGAGGTATTATATGTACCTGGGATGAAAAGGAACCTTGTCTCTGTTTCTTCCTTAGAGGACAAAGGCTACAAGGTTACCTTCTCTAAAGGAAAAGTTTTTGCATGGCACAAGAACTTACATATGAATTATGCCTGAGTGATTGGTGTTCAAGAAAACAGCTTATACAGGTTGACTGTCCGACCAGTCCAGGCCCTGTTACATGATACTATCAGTTTGAGTGAGCTATGGCATAGGAGACTTGCTCAAATACATTACAGAGCCCTTCCCGCTCTAGGGAAGATGGTAACAAGCCTTCCAGAGATATAGGTTTAGCATGATGGTGTTTGCAGAGGTTATGCTCTTGGCACGAATGTCAAGGGGTCCTTCTTGAGCAATGACAGCAGATCCAAGGGGATCTTGGACTTGATACATTCAGATGTTTGTGGACCCATGACCGTTGCTTCCTTGAACGGATATTTGTACTATGTGCTCTTCATCGATGATCTCTCGGAAGACGTGGATTTATTTCTTGAAGACCAAGGATGGAGTCCTTGCGAGATTTCAAGAATTTAAAGATCAGGTTGAGAACCTGACCGGGAGGAGGATCAAGGTGTTGAGATCAGATAATGGAGGAGAGTACACCTCCAGGGATTTCAGTGATTTATGTATTGAGACGAGGATCAAGAGGGAGTACACCGTTCCTCATAACCCTCAGCAAAATGGGGTTGCAGAGAGGAAGAACAGAACCATTATTGAGGCAACCAAAGCGATGATACATGATCAGAATCTACCTATGATTTTGTGGACAGAAGCATCCATGACAGCAATGTATGTTCAGAACTCACATATGATTTTTGCATGAGTGATTGGTGTTCGAGAAAACAACTTATACAAGTTGACTGTCCGACCAGTCCAGGCCCTGGCACATGATACTATCAGTTTGAGTGAGCTATGGCATAGGAGACTTGTTCATATACATTATAGAGCCCTTCCCTCTCTAGGGAAGATGGTAACAGGCCTTCCAGAGATACAGGTTTAGCATGATGGTGTTTGCAGAGGTTGTGCTCTTGGCAAGAATGTCAAGGGGTCCTTATTGAGCAGTGACAGCAAATCCAAGGGGATCTTGGACTTGATACATTCAGATGTTTGTGGACCCATGATCGTTGCTTCCTTGAACGAATATTTGTACTATGTGCTCTTCATCGATGATCACTCTCGGAAGACGTGGATTTATTTCTTGAGGACCAAAGATGGAGTCCTTGCGAGATTTCAAGAATTTAAAGCTCAAGTTGAGAACCTGACCGAGAGGTGGATCAAGGTGTTGAGATTAGATAATGGAGGAGAGTACACCTCCAAGGATTTCAGTGATTTATGTATTGAGGTAGGGATCAAGAGGGAGTACACTGTTCCTTATAACCCTCAACAAAATGGGGTTGCAGAGAGGAAGAATAGAACCATTATTGAGGCAACCAAAGCAATGATATCTACCTATGATTCTGTGGGCAGAAGCATCCATGATAGCAATGTATGTTCAAAACAGGAGTCCTCATCAAATTTTGAAGAACATGACTCCCGAAGAAGCTTTCATCGGAGGAAATCCTGAGGTTGGGCACTTCAGGATATTTGGGTGTCCAATATACTTTCATGTACCCAAGGAGAAGAGGACCAAGCTAGACCCTTCAGACAGAAAGGGTACATTTGTGGGGTACAATGAATCTTCAAAGGCATACCGGATCTACATCCCTGGTCAGAGACAGATTGACGTGATCAGAGATGTCATCTTTGAGGAAGAGATAGCCTTTCGAAGATCCATAGAATCTCAGATGGAGATTGACAGCGAAACAGTACCTTCTTTCCTTTCAACAGTTCAGAGGGAGACAATCATTGATTCAGTTGATCCAGTTGATCTAGTATCTCCAGTTGATGTTCCCAGAGACATTTCAGTAGGCCATAAAAGGCCTTCCTAGGCTTGACAAACTCTACAAGAGGCAGAGGGACATGCAACTCCTCGAGGCACATTCTGAGAGAGCAAGAAACCACAGAGATTTTCGAGCTATGTTTCAGCCATGAGCCACATCATTGATATTGAGCCTTCTTGTCATGGAGAAGCAGCAGGTTAGCAGGTTTGGCAAGATGCCATGACAGAAGAGTATCAGTCCATCATGAAGAATGATGTGTGGGATATTGTTCTGAGACCAGAAAGGAAGTCTGTAGTGACTTCCAAGTGGATCTATAAGATCAAGCATGCCGCTGATGGAAGTGTCGAAAAGTACAAAGCGAGATTCGTGGCCAGAGGATTCTCTCAGGTGGAGGGAATTGATTATGAGGAGACATTTGCTCCTATAGCCCGATACACTTCCATCCGTATGATCATTGACCTAGCAACATCCATGGATTGGAGACTACATCAGATGGATGTAAAGATAGGCCTTCTCAATGGTGAGATTGAGGAAGAGGTTTACATAGAGCAGCCAGATGGATTCGTGATACATGAGCAGAAGTCTCATGTGTGCAGGTTGAAGAAAGCCTTGTATGGACTAAAGTAGGCACCTCGTGCTTGGTACGAGAAGATGGATGGATTCCTGGTGAGTTTGGGCGTCAGCAAGAGTGTCGTTGATCCAAACCCATACTATCATATTGTTGGTGACGAGTGCCTGATTTTGGTCCTGTATGTTGATGATTTTTCCTCACCGGTTCAGAAAGTCTTATTGTTGAATGCAAGCGTGCATTGACTTTTGAATTCGAGATGGAGGATCTGGGTATGATGCACTACGTCTTGGGACTAGAAGTATGGTAGAAGACTGATGAGATTTTCTTGAGTCAAGGAAAATATACAGTGGAGATATTGAAGAAATTTGGTATGACAGACTGCAAATCCATGCCTACACTGATGGTGATGGATCTGAAGAAAATGAACGAGGCTTCTACTGATTCAAGTGAGATTGATCGACATCTTTACCGACAGCTGATTGGGTCATTGATGTATCTGGTAAACACCAGACCTGATATATGCTATGCAATGAACGTACTCAGTTTATGAGTCAGCCAAGACAGACTCACTGGATAGCAGCGAAGCATGTATTGAGATATCTACGAGGCACAGTTGGATATGGCCTAAGATATGCCTCCGGTGTAGACATGAGATTGCAGGGTTATGTCAATGCAGATTGGGCAGGGAACACAGTGGACCGGAAGAGCACATCCGGTTGTTGTTTTACTTTGGGATCTGCCATGGTTTCCTGGTGCAGTAGGAAACAAAGCATTGTGGCTTTGAGTACCACAGAAGCAGAGTACATAGCATTATGTGTGGCAGTCCGCGAAGCAGTGTGGCTTCGCAAGCTCCTTGCAGATTTATTTGGTCATGAGATGGATTCCACTATTATCCATTGCAATAACCAGAGTTGTGTGAAGCTCTCAAAGAATCATGTGTTTCACGATAAATCGAAACACATTGAGATCAAATACCATTATATCAGAGATATGGTGCAGAGGAAAGCAGTACACGTGCAGTACCTCTCTACATACGAGCAGGTTGTAGATGTCTTCACCAAACCGCTTGCCAGGACGAAGTTCGAGTACTTCAGTGAGAGACTTGGTCTAGTGGAGAATGCTTCCCTAGCTGAGAGGGAGTGTTGATGATTGCAGCTTCATGAGACATCCTCTGGATCGTTCTCCTCTGGACTGAGTTGAGACATCTATGTGAGGAAGCCCAAGTGTTGGGTGTGCCCATGTGATGGGTGTGCGTCAGTGAGACTAACAAAGTTCGCTCACACAAGAATTATCCAAAATACTTGGAATATAACATAATAATCCATGTAGGACTGTAAATAAAATATGAATAAATAAAATGATATACAATTGAGAATGAGGGCTCGTTTATATACCCACGCAGGGGTGCCCTTAACCAATAGTCATGTTCTTTGAGACATGTCCTTTCGTTAGTAATACTTATTATTTATTAATTAATTAATTATTATGTTATGGATATCTATTTTATATGTATATTTATGTTCATAACATTGCCTTCCCCTTAAAAATGCTTTGTCCTCAAAGCATAATCACTGGAAGACTTATATCTTGCTCTAGCTTGTAATTATTGTCTCATGCTTCTTCACTATTGAGTTAGTAATCGTTGAGGACCTGAGACGATAGGATCTTCTAAGCACTGAGCAAAACTGTCAAATTGCAAAGGAGTCTGCCCATCCTAATTCGATCTTATGTGGATTTGGGTTTTTATAGGGTTCTTGGAAAGAACTTGATACATTTCTACTCCCATGATCGCTTCTATTTTGACCCTCACTTGTAGTGGAAGTAATATTCTTTGACATAGCGGTTATTTGTTTCAGTTGATACATTGATTGGCTGAAGTATCGACTTTTGTGATTAGGATGTTGATAAGGCATCCTTGTAACATGATCTTTACTTCGTATACTTATAGCTTTTTCTTGATTAACTTTTGTAATTGAGTTTTCTTCATACCCCTGGATTGTTTCTACTTTGACATTTGAAGACCTTTTTACATCAATTGGATTTGTATCATCTAAAGACTTCTCTAGCTCCATAGGTTCAGTCATTGTCTCTTTGTCGACTATTGATGTTTTGCAATCTAGCTCTTCTTGTAAAGACTTCTTATCATGCTTAAGTCTTTTAATTTGTGTTAGTAAATCCTGATTATGTTGTTTTAATCACAAAAGTTCTTTTTTATCTTCTGACTTGTCATCTTTATTTTTTGATTCTAGATTCTCCTTTCTTTCATCCTTTAAGATTTTAATTTGTTCTAGTAAATTTTGATTAAGGCTCCTTAGGCAAGAGCTTTCTTCCTTTTCTTTGGTTAATTTCTCTTTGAGACCTTAATTTTCTTGTTCCAACTTTTGAAAACATTGCTTCTTCTCCTTAGACTTCATGATTTTTGCAAGTAGTTTCTGATTATGATTTCTTAGGCGGGAAATCTCTTCGTCTTTTTCAATGATGATCTTGTCACTTTCTTTATGTCGATCTTGCCACTTTTGTATTGACTTCTGGTTATCTTGAAGGATCATCTCTGATATGTCCTTCAGGTCTTCTGATGATGGAGCTTCTGAAATCGACTTCAATGTAATGTCCTGTAATGTGATTTTCTTCTTATTATAAGAAAATGTCAAAAACTTTCTACTTGTGTTGAAAACAAAGGTACCCAATATATCTACCCAAGTTGACCCTAGAATTATATCAACACTGTCTTGATACATTGATACCACATTGAATTGACCTATGAATTTGTAATCAGCAATAGATAGTTGTAGGTTATTAATTTCATATTTCTCGTCAAAAAGACGTGTCATTTTCAATTATATTTGGTTCTAAAACCATTAATTGGTTTGCCAGGTCAACATTAATGTGATTTTTCCTAGCGGTCGGGCAAATAACGATGTTGATATTCTTTCCTTGAATAATCCTATTAACTTTTAATAAGGGATCTGCATATTTTTTATAAGTATGAGGGAATCTTCCTCCTTCCATTTTGAATTGTACTTTTTTATAACTTGAATTGGACTTGGAATTTTTATTTTTTTATATCACCCTTTTAATAACTTTTGATAGTAGTGATGCCTTTTCACTTCTAYYTTTCTTTTTTTCCTTCTTTGTACTTTTWATTTTTTTWTYTTTTTTCWCCAATCTTTTTTTTTTCTCTTTATACTTTTAACTTTATTTATTTATTTATTTACTTTCACCRATCACTTTTTGTCTTCACATAAATCTTTTATGCCTCTTTGTATTGGATTACTTAACTTTCCTTTTATTCTTATTATTAAATAATACTTATAACTTTGACCCTTTCACTTCTACTTTTTTTTTTTTAAAATAGAGTAATCCTTTTAATAATTATGCATCACTTGTAAATATAACTTTTTATTAATATATTAATATTAATTTTCAAAAGTGATGTGTTCAATCCTTTGAATTCTTTTTCCAAGACCAAGTCAACCCACTATCTTCACTTAATATATTAATATATATTTTCACTTAATATATTAATATATATTTTTCAATTATGTTTTGAAAGGTAAAGTTTATATACCTTATATAAAATTATAAACTATCCAATCGACTTAGTCATTATTTAAATCTTCAATCACCTTTATACTCGGCCTAGATAATTAAAAGATGTGACTGTTTGAAGAGTAACGACGTACGGATAAGAGTATGGACGAACAACGTTGGGGACAAAAAATTGTACGACGGCTGGCAGGTACAGACATGGCGGTAATTGATGTACGGAATTGGTACGGATCAAATCATACTGTGTACGGATAATGGAGAATGATCGTATGGAGGGAATTCCAACGAATTGATTGTTGAAATCAACGAGTTGTTGTACGGACAGATGAGCTGTGAGATGATTGTACGGACTGTCCAAAAATTTGTGAAATTTATGCTTGAATTCAATTCTGTACGGACAGATTTACAATTGAGTATTGTACAGCTGCAATTTTCACTGTAATTTTCTGATCTATGTATTTGCAGAACTGTAATTTCGTATGGAATGTGTTACTTTTTTGTTTTTATTATTTTATTTTTTTTCTTGATTCCTTACAGAATTTGTAGTAGAATGATATCTTCTTCTTTTTTAATTTTTTTATTCAACAGAAGATCTAGACTTAAAAATTACAACGGAATCACTTTCTTCAGCAGAATTTTGACAGACCAATCTAGTTCTTTTTTCTGACTCTTATTGCAGCAGAATAATAGTTTTTTTTTTTTTTGAAAGTGGCAGCGGAATGTCTTTTCTGCATAAACTTTTAAATGGAAAAAAGCCGGTGTGGTCAATGACCCAGAAAAAATTAGAGAAACTCTGAATGAAGTATGGTTGGCCAAAAGTTGTTTCAGACAAGGTCTGATAAAGAGACTGGCCAAAGGCCGAGATCAGAAAAACGAACCTCTGATACCAAATGAGATGAACAAAGTTCACTCACACAAGAATTATCCAAAATACTTGGAATATAACATAATAATCCATGTACGACTGTAAATAAAATATGAATAGATAAGATGATATACAATTGAGAATGAGGGCTTGTTTATATACCCACGCAGGGGTGCCCTTAACCAATAGTCATGTCCTTTGAGACATGTCCTTTCGTAAGTAATACTTATTATTTATTAATTAATTATTATGTTATGAATATCTATTTTATAAGTATATTTATGTTCATAACAGTCAGACTCTGGACTGAGTTGTGATGGCGTGTGGTCTCTTGCTTTGTACTCCTCTGGACTGAGTTGAGTCAGCTTGAGATGGTCTCTTGCCTTGTACTCCTATAGACTCAGTTGAGTCGGCTTGAGATGGTGCTCCAGATGATTCTCCTATGGACTCAGTTGAGATAGAGATCTATTGAGTATGATGTCCTTGTGGCTAAGCACATGTGGACGTGTCCCTAGTGGCTGAGCACTAGTGGGCGTGTGAGATCCTTGCTATATTGTTTGAGAGTGAGATTTACTTGTAACCCTAATTTGTGATGTAAAGGGTACAAGTTGGCCCCACCATATGTGAAAGATAATTAATATTTATGTAATGATTAATTATATTACTGAGTTATTGAAGTCGGCCCTATTGTGCCAAGAGACACACCTATTGTTGTGTCTAGTCTTGTATAAATAGAGGTGAATCCCCATTCAGGATTACACACTCTCACTTGTCATTTGGAAATTTCAGACCTACTTGTACGACTGAAGTGTGCACCTCTCTTGGGCGCTAGTTTCAAGGTTGTAGAGCACCCTCTTGTGTGCATCTAGGGTTTATGGTTTGGGGGATCTTCTCTTGAGAATATAGCAAAGGATTGTTGGGTTTTTCCCTTGTTTGAGAAGGGTTTTCCCAGGATACTTCTTGTGTTTTTGTGCATGGTTATTCTTCTTGTGATCTTGGTTATTGCAGCGCTTGTGTATGGTGTTGTTGCATTTGTTTATGGTTCAAGTACATGCTAAATGAAATAAACATCATGCTTGAGCCTATCAATTAGTGAAAATTCAACACCCATCCCTAAATCCAAAGGCCAAGATTCAATCTTGCCTTTACATGATCAAGGGACATGATTCATTCCCTCCAAAATAAATCACTTAAAATATTAAAGTACAATTTCACTTTATAACATAAGTGCACTTTATGAAATAAAGTCACTTTATAACATAAGTGCACTTTATGAAATAAAGTCACTTTAATGTTAGAAGGTGCACTTTATTAAAAGGTCACTTACATAAAAGAACCACTTTATTACAACTTTATAACAACCCATTACAAAGTGTCTAGTAGTGCAAATATAAGGTACTTCCGCATACAAGACAAACATGCGGAGTACCTCCCGAGCTATAAAAGCTAACACCATTTTACTTGATTTTTCTCTTCCACACGAGTCTTGCCCCTTTAATAATTTCCTCCATAGTATTTGTTGTTGTGTTCCCTTGAATTTACCTCTATCATTTTATACTTAACATTGCTCCCTTAAGAATTTGCGAATCAAGCCTTAAGCAGTGAGGTTATATGGCACTTGTCGTTGGGTGAATGGGGAAGCCCTATGGGCCCAACATTGAAAAGACAAATACGCCAGGGTGTATGATTGGAAGGATCCACTTGGGATGTAATCTACAATAGAAGATTCCATTTTATGGAACAACTCTAATCAAGGTCTCCAGATAGCTCACTCAGCCTCTAGGATGTAAAGGATGGGTGTTTGGTAAGATTTTGGGAGGATGCTTGGGAGCAAAGCAAACCTCTACAAAACAAAAGAAGTGATAGGCAAATTAAAAGGATTTTTGAAGAGGCTGGTTGTGTCCATGTCCACCACCACTGGTCTGATCTATTTTGGTGGAGTTGCAACTGAAAGGTTTACAGGAATGGCGACCTTGTTCAGTTTTAGTGATTGTTATAGATTAGAGGGAACTTCCAGCGTTATCCCTTGGGGATAGTATTGGTTGTACATCTTATACATTGCACTTGTTGAGAGATTGATCATAGATGTCATAGATTGTAAGATCCCCTTCCATATGACAAAGGTACTTGAGGACTTAGTAGCCTAGTTGTTCCCCCTAGGCTATAGTCTCATCTAAAAAGGGGACTAAGGTGGCCAAAATATGTCATTAAGGATGCTAAAGTCAAATTAGAAAAAGTGAGATTGGCAAACAAAGGAAATAAAAGTTAATTGGCTAATATGAGATAACTGAAGAAAAGACTTTAGAAAGCCAATTAATAATTTAAGTTAGGAATTAGAAGCTAGAGTATAAAAGAGGATGAGGGTGCCCCACTTCCTCATTCTTGATCATTTCTATTTGCAACTTTGAACTCTGGCAGCTTGAGTGTTTTTAGGGTTTTGACTAGACAAACCCTAGAGATCAGCACGGAGGTGAAAGATCCCTCCTTTCCTGGTCCAAGCTTGGCTAAGGTGGTGAAAGATTCCACCCTCACCATTCTATTCAGATCAGATCCTTCTCAGCTATCATTTGTGAAGAGGG
>WSFP011391404.1:0-28019 GCA_009831015.1 Picea engelmannii | reverse complement strand
AAGGTGACGTCTTCAAAATGTTAAGCTTGATGACATATTTGATCACTACATTTGGAATGGGCTTGACACTATTCAATATAAAGTCATATTAGGGGATTGTGAAAAAATTGCAAATCTTGTTCCTAAAAAGGAATACTCCCTAGTTATTGCAAATATCTCTCATGGTTATAATATCCAAAAAATTGAATATGATATTGAACCTTATACTTACCAAGCTTTTAGTAAAGTGGTTATGGGATTTCTGGAAGTCGCAACATCACCATTTTGGAGATTTTTGGTTTGTCATTCAGACACACAACAAGGATTAGTACAATCAAGTTTCAAGGGAAAAGAAAAGATAAGGATGCAACTTTATTGGTAAGATATTGAAATTGTATGTTTGGTGATTAAGATTAGAAATCTATTTTATTAATTCACAAATTAATTGAATTTGTGCTTATTTATGCTATAGGAAAAAACCTAATATTCATAGTGAACCATTTACAAGTGATATTGAAAGTATACATCTTTCAAGTTGGACAAAAGATGATACTTATGATTCTATTCTTTATAATGTAAAGGATGGAAAGAAGCATAGTAGTTTATTGGTTTACAATGTTGTGGCTAGAAATCTAACATATGAGGAAAAGGATGTCAAAAGAGAGATCGTTAACATTTATCAAAAGCCACAAGCATTAATTAATTATCTTATAGATACATTTTCAAATGAAGGAGATTGGGTTTTGGATTTGTTCTCTGGTTCAGGCAAGATTTATGATATAACATTTAATTTATTATTTAAATCATACTTCGCTCTTCATTATTTTTAATTTATGTTGTTTTACATTATTTACTTTAATTATTTATTTTGTATTTGGTGATTAGGGACAACATTAGCATGTTTCTTACAAAAATGAAGGAATTGCATAGCTAATGAAAGTGACGCAATGCAATGTGGTTTTATTCAATAAAGAATTAATGTTATTCGAGCTCTTCCGAATGAAATGCAAGAAATTGGCTTGAGGAAAGGATATTTTAATGACTCAAAGGTGGCAAAAATATCATAGGAACCTCAAGTACCATTAAGAGGTCTGCTTGAAAAATATCACTTTGGAGAACTTGTGGATATCAATAACTCAATGGAAGAGCAACATGAGCCAAATGAGCCAATAGAAGCACAGAATGATGTCCAAGAAAATGATGATGTGTTTGTTGAGAATGGCGAAATTGGGATATATGACATTGTCGATTAGTTTTAGGATGCCCTTGAAGACAATGTTGAATTTTTCAAATTTTTGATGAGTTATAATTGTAATGTTTTGACTTTCAAATTTTAAAATAAGAATAAATATGCATCAATTTGTTGTTTTATGATGAATATGTTTTATTATTTTCTTTTTACTTTTATTTTTAGGTGATTTAATATGCTAGAGAAAATGACATTAAATATTGTCAAGTTTTTACTGTAAATCTATAAAAATATCATAAAAAATGTTATTTTTATTAATTTTTTCCATTTTTTTTGTTCAATTTTGTCCATAAAAACGCTTTATGTGACACATTATTTATAGTGGAAAGCTTCCAAAATGTATATGTTTTTTGTTATAAATTGCTTTGAAATGTATATTTTTGTTCTAAATATTTAAAAATAGTGTTATTTAGCTACAATTATTTGCTATGTATTGAAGAAAAATAAAAAGTGTGTTAAAAACACAATTTTACACTATTTAAAAATTATGGCACCATGAATTAAATCATGAGACATAATTGTATGAAAAATATTAATTGCAAAAATGTAAATCATATATAAGATTTTTATGACATTTTTAGTATCATTAAAAATCATAAAAAAGAACATTGGTAAAAAAAAAGATTTAGAAAAAATTGAAAATAGTTGGAAAACAAGCATTTAAAAAACAAAAAAATTATTTAGGAAAATTTGAAAATAGTCCAAAAAAAACATTTTAGAAACAAAATGTGGATCCATTATAGATAAGAAGATTTAAAATATCAAAAAACTACCTCAAAATGAAAAGGGGTGCTACCGGTAGCACCATTTTTCAAAATGTGGTAAAAAATGGGACCCTTGAAAAAATGAGGACTCGGAAAAGTTCTCATTAAGTTGGTAATAGGGTTAGTCTTTATCTAATAGCATAGAAAATCAAGTAGAAGAGGGAAAATGAAATGGAATAATGTAAAAGGGGAAGAAAACCTAAACTCATACTCTTCCCTATGAACTCATTTTGTTGATAATTTTTTCAATGTCTCGTGTATATGAACAACTCAATGTATTTAGTAACATGAACAAGGAAAATATGACAAATATATGGAAATGACACTATGAATTCATTTAAAACCATTTCTAACTCTACCCTTTACTTCCATTACATACTCTTCTTTACTTAATTATATGGTTAAAAATATACCCAGTATGCAAATGAATACCTATAGCATGCACGAAGTCATTTTAATGATTGATATTTTGAGAAATCCCAAGTAAAACATTCATGGTATTCCTTATTTCATCTACAGGAATCAATTATTTATGTATCATTGACCCATGTTCATCACCCATTCTCCAGGTATATATATTGTCAAATCATGTGATAACTCGCAGTTTAAAAAGAAAATTGTGGGTTTTAGACACATATGTATTATGAACATAGTATGTTTCCATACGATGAACACTATGAGGGTGAACCCATATAAATTTCAAGTTACATAGTATACAATGAGAATTTTCCCAGAACTGAAAGGTTATTTTCTTTTAAATGACCATATTGATAATGGGTAATGGGCTTTCAACCATGAGAAAAGGAATAACACATTTCTAGTTATTATTCTATCAATGGAAGCAAACAAATTTGGATGAAAACAACACATATGAGTTGGGACACAACACAAGTAAACATGGGTTTGATATAACTTTGTTTTCAAATCTTTATAAACTTCTCTAAGACAGAACCCAAGTCACTTTTCATAATTTTGATGATGGGTTTGAATAATTTCAACTCAACCTGAGATTTTTTATAAAAAAAACTAGCAGTCAAACTCTTCAAGAATGGTGAAATCAGCATGGAAAATGATATAATGGAAAAATGACAACACAACAATTTTTTTCCACCAAAACTTCTTCAAAACAACATTAAATTTTTGCAACAACGAACTCAAACATTCTTACTTATTTCACCAAGATATTGAAAGGAAAACAAAGGGAAAAAAATAGTCTACTTACATCCAGCTAACAGAGCCCAACTAATCCATTTAAAAACAAAATTGTAATGGAAATGCATTTCAAAACTATTTAGATACATACCTTCAATCACTATAGAGTCGTCTTATATTGTTCCAATTATGAGTGGTTGCACCATATCCACAGTTTCCCAACGAATAGGGGTCCTCTATAACCAAAATTTAATGGAATACCACTCTCTTGACAGAAATCAAAAAAATGAGGAAACCCTAACAAGAAACCAAGTAGTATGTTGTGGATTTGATGGCATTAATGTGTCAGTCTAATCACTTTAATGCATGGCCAACTCAATACCACTACGTCGATATCCAAATGTCTAAATATTTATTTTCAAACAACCATTTATCATAGCTCATGTGCCATACCATATGCATAATTGTTGGCAATCATACGTTGAATCCATTCGATCCCCAAATTATAACCATATATGGGACATGTTAACAAGAATACTTATAAGGTGAAGTGTTTCAAAATGCTCATGTCATCCATAACTTATATGCCATCAAATATGCCTTTTAAGGAATGCAATATATTAAGTCAAAGTTTATGATATTCTTGTCATATCAAACAAAAACCATCAATACTTATAATCTTTCAAACATCAAGGTTATATCACCATAACCTTAGTTATCTCTAATACCATGTCAAAAGTACGTCGAACTTATAATGTATATACCTTGTATATTATGTTTTGAATACAATTTTCAATGTAAATCCAATAAGTACGATGTTGGTTATCACTAAATAACTTCTCAATATATGTGTGCCACTCCAAACTTCAAACTTGATATACCTTGAACACGGACCTATTGAGATAATGGGTGACTCATAGGGATGAGTAAATCACCTCTAGGGACAAGTCTATGAGGACTTAAAAGGGGTGCTAGTTATGAATTGGCAACTATGGTTGAAGTATCTAGAGAAAGAAATCAACTTTGTTCATCAAAGTGCACAGTGGAAGTAAGATACAAGTAAAAGGAAATTCAAGGGATGGAATAATGAAGGACCATTCACTTTTGAAAGAGACAATGGAGAAAAGTAGCATTCCATCTAGAGCAATTTGTTCTTGAGTGGACAAGTAGGGTTTCACAATGAATTACCCAATGAAGTGAAGAGAAATATTTTAAAATTGAACAAAATCCAATTGATAGCTAGAGGTAATGGCAAGGGATTGCATAATGCTAATGGGTAAGATGGTTGGAGGATATCATGGCATTAAGAAGAATTGAATGATATAACTACTACATTCCAAGGTGTTATAAGGTTCCAGCAAGGTAAAGTTGGGGCATGATTGCCTAAGTGGAGGCAGTTGCCAATAGGACATATTGGCTGGAATTGCAAGATGGTTGAGTGGGACTTGGATGGAAAAACTTTAGATCAAGGAAAGGCATTGCATAGATGAGAAAAATGATAGTGCATAGGATTGTGAGGATATATAGGGATTCAAGGACATCTACATGGAGCATAAGAAACTAGAACATAAATGCACTGGAGAGCATTCTAGGAGTGATGCAAAATGCATATAGTGAAGCTAGAATGTGTATGCATTAGTAGGCATGATGATAGTGAATGCTTGGTGCATATAGAAGTGCATTAGTGCATATGGGAATGCTTGGGAATATGTATGACATGCTTGTATACTTACAGCAGTTCGTTGTTTATATATGCAATAATGATGTTATGATAATTGAATATGACTAATGATGGATTATGTATCCAAAAAAAATGTGTGTAGCATGGTTGAAGGCGTTAATGGTCTTATCACTACATATAACAATCATCCAGGTGAAAACAAATGAGGATTCTAAGAATGTTGATCAAGAGGTTGGTGAAGGGAGCCTATGATCTTATACAAAATACCAATTGATCAAGTAGCATCAAGTAATATGATAATAGCAATGAAAGTATGCATTTGGGTTGCTTATTATGCATAAATGTTGAAGGGAATTGAGGTAAGAATTCCCTCAATCGAAATTCAATATTTGAGTTAAGTTTCAATATTTGAATTGATGAGTAAAGGTAGAGGGCCTTAAGTATACAAATTTTGTTCAATGTTTGAATGCAATTATATGATATTTAATTGCATATTATATTATGTTGGTTATGAGATCATAATCAAGTCAAGTTAAGAGGCATGCTCATGCTATAGCAATGAATTCCAATAGAGATAGCCATGCATGATTCCATGTTGTGGTTGGATATGGAAGGGCTATAGAACCATATAAGTGTTCAATGGTATTCCCCTATATAACCGATGTTTGGATTGCAACCTATTTGCTGGCATTGAAGAGAACTAAGGGATTATGCTCCTAGTGTTGTGTATGGGTCAAAGAGGAAGGTATCCAAATGATTGAACAAGTAATAAGGAAGAGTTAAGATAATGTGTTAAGGCATTGGTTGGAACTTCAAACTCACCATGGTGGAATACATGACATAGATATGTGGTATTATGGAGTCAATACAAGGATGCATTGTGTAGATGTGGCCATGGGTATTGACAAATTGGTTTATTTAATGGTAATTTTTTATTGCATTATGAAAATATTAGTATGTTGATAATGCATAATGAATGATAGTTTCATTCTATTTAATATGAATAATAGATGGAAGTGATTGAATTATTGGTAAGACACAATTCTAAGATAATTTCATGAGTTGTCGTAAATGTTGCATAAAAGGATAATGTAATTAAATACTGACAAATTGTTTAGTTGAATGAAAGTTGAAATAGATTGCAAGTAGAATGGTATTAGATATGGAAATGGTGTAATCCCATAAAGAATATTGGTACCTACTTCTACAAGGGCCAAATGTTATGAGAAGGAATCTCATGCTTGGGAAATTAATTTCCTATATGTAACAGATTTGGAAATTAATAAGTCAAATTTTTATGATGACATCTCATGATGATTATATGTGTGTGATACATATGAGATGATGACTATTGAAGCTGGAAATATCAAAAAGAAGGCTATTGTTATGACACTGGAACTCTATGAATTCCACATGTTATGAATTGTCAGTGGAAGTTTGGTAGTAAGTCAGTACTCTCTTTGCAAGGAAACACCTTTGGAAAATGATGGATCGCCCGAGGGACTGTGTAAAAATAAGGGGGATGCATGAGCCTGGAGGGTGAGTATAGTGAGGAAGAGGAAACTTAGGAATGTACATGACATGGTGGTTGAAATCATGAGGGTGTGTCTAAAAGGACAATGGGCTAAATTCTTCCCATGGCAACTTTGTGAAGCACAGGACAACCATACATATAAGTATTGGATTATGTTGCAAATTTATTTTTGAATATAAGATTATATTTTGGGGTCGAGAACTCCTATGAATATGATAAATGATGTGTGATAATGGTTATAACATGTATATTTTATTGATGGATTCTATAGGAGTTGTTGAAGAATGAAGACATGAGCGAGTGTTTGGAAAGAAGAGTACCGAAAGGAAATGGGGCTCGAGGAAGAAGAAAAGTGGAGTTGAAAGATGAAATGCAAAAAGAATATCTGTAACTATTTGAAATTTTGGAGATTCCATTATCATAGCTAGAGTTCATGGAGCCATAGCTATGAGACTTCCTATCTGACATTCTATTGGATCCCTGGAGGGAAGTGGTATAACCTGAGGCACTGTGGTGTAGAGAAGGGGATACACTTCCTTGGGTTGTGCAGGTTGAGGGGAATGAGAATATGTTGGTTGGAATTGTTGTGGGAGTCAACAAATTGTGAAAGTTGTTATAGTTGGAGTTCTTGGAGCCGCAACTTTGAAACTTCCTGGTCGGTTGGTGCTAGAGCCCTAGAGGGGAGTGGTACGGCCTAAGGGACTATAGAGAAAAGAAGTGGCTACACTTCCTTGGGTTGTGCAGATTGAGGGGGATGAGAGATTGTTGGTTGGAATTGATGCAAGAGTTGTGGACTAAGGACAGTGCAAAAAAAAGGGAAAGGGGATGTAACATCCTCAGTTTTAATCCTCGCAAATTATAATGTAATTGTGTAAATGCAATTTACGTTGGTGAGCCTATATGTTTTAGGCCGAAGAGATTGTATATATTGATATGGATAAGTGTCAAGCTATGTAAATTGTACATTAAAATTATTCAAACAAATTAAATCATTGGTTGTGATACAAGAGGGACGATAATGATGGAGGTTATGATTCCACAAGAGAGGGGGCTAAAAAGGGGTCCAAGGGTTTACCCATTTCTATTAATCCAATTCATTTCATATTAATGTTTATCTCCTTAGAATTATCAAAGGAAGCATTGAATACATGTAAGAGTGGTAGGTGAGAAAAGTCTTCTCACTAATTTATGACAACATGGACTAAGTACAACCACTTTTTGAGAAATGTGAGTCAAAGCTTGCATGAAAGAAAAGGAAATGTGGGTGCCTTTTGGGGACAGTTTTTATATGTGGTGTTTTGGCAGCAAGAAGAGAGTTGGGTGTTGGGGAAAGCGAACCAACCATGCTACAACCATGAGAGAGTTTTTACACTGTGATTTTGGATAGCAAGAGAGGAGCTTGGTGTTAGGAAAGAGCACCATCCATGTTGGGTTTCAGAACGGCCTTACTGGGATAAGATTTTTTATGTTGTAAATGAGGGTTATGTGTATGTAAGTAGGTTGTGTGTCTATAAGTAGGTCGTGTGTATGTAAGTGGGGTTTCATGTTGAGGAAATTTCTCAAGAGCATTGAGAAGGTTGTTGTGAGCACTCTTGGAGTAGTTGATAATTCCTAGAGTCCTCGGTTGAGAGATTTCTTGACCAACCATGTGCATTGGAGTCCTTGAGGGAAGTGGGAAGGCCCAGGGGACTGCATGGAAGAGAAGATGGATCCGATTCCTTGGGTTGTACGGGTTGAGGGGAAATAGAGCCGATAGATTGAAATTTTTGTTGGAGTAAAAACATGGGAAATTGGGTTGTGGACAATGAACAAGAGAGCTAGACCTCCTTGTGGACTCATAGCCTTAGCACAAAGGTGGCCTACTGTTGAGAGAAATGGATCAACAATGCATATGGATAGGAGGAACTCCCCCTTGTATGCATCCAATGGGTTCTTCAATTTAAAGATAAATCATATGTTATCTTTTATCATGCTTATTCCACTATGTAAACGAATATTTGAATGTCATTGTGTTTTCTTGAATGGTTGTATTCACGTTTTATAATTGTTGTTAGATGTATGAGGAAATTGTATGTGTTTGTTTCTTGTGTTAAATTTTATTTGCATTAGGGTGTATTAATCCATTTTTAGCAGTTTCAGTTCATTACAAGAATTTTTGGTGTGACATCACATATTGCACAAAAATGAACTTTGATGTGATATACTCCAAAAGAGAAAATATTGGTCTCGTGTGATACATCACATAGATAGAAAGTTTGATGAGATGTGATACATCTCATGAATAGAAACCTTTGAAAGATGTGATACATTGCATGAGTGAAATATTTCTTTGTTGCAACAAAGGAAAATTTAAGGAAGTGTGATGTATCACATGGAAATAATATTGTGTGATGTGTTGTGTCGCATGAAAATAATCTTATGTGTCATGTGTTATGTCACATGAAAACAAATTTAAGTTTGATGTGGATTTGAAGAATTATTTATTGCAACAAAAGAAGTTTAGTGTGGCATAATGCAAACAAGAAATATTATGTGCAATGTGAAGAAGCAAATTATGTACAAGTCTTGGAATAATTTCCTAAGGGATAAAACAACTTTTCTCAAAGGCTAAGGAAAACATCAAAGCATGTCTTTGAAGAGCCTAGTAAGTTTCAAAGGGAATCATGATAAGCTTAACAAGCAGAAATTTCAAAGTGAAGGAAAACGATGTACAAAAAAGCTCACGAATATTCAGAAATCCAAACAGGGAGGGAGCACGTGCTATCTTTACCCCCATCAGATGGTGAAGTCAAAAATAGTATGGGGGTTATTGTTGGCTCAACAAAATCTTACAAGAAATCCATTACCGTGATTACTATGCATTGAGGTAATCATTGAATGCGGTTTTAATTATTGTTGGTGAATGGAGTTTTAGTGATCTTTCGCAATTCAAATATATTAAAGATAAATGGTTTTTTAAATTTGTTTCAAATTGCTATTTTGAATCCTTATACACTTCATGTAAATTAGAAAAATATGAAAAACCTTATTTCTCTAAAACTTAAGTTAAACCCAACATAATAATCATCTCATTATCCAAACTAATAGATGGTCAATGCATATTAACTAAAAATCAATTACATATAATCACATGTCGAAGGAACTAATAAGGTGTCAATGTAATCTTAAAATTATTATACTTTATTGTAAATTGGTCACAAGTTACGTCGTAAATTTATTATGAAATCCCCCATTAAAGAGTTGTATGTATAGTCATTTGAATATAATTAAGGCATTTTTCTTGAATAGTAGGTGAACTTGTATATTGTACACTCATGTCTTCCTCTCTCTCTCTCTCTCTATTTGTAACATCCCGCTCTGGCACACTGAGAGAACTTATTCTTTGAGGACACTTGCTCGCAAGTGATCCGGATTATTATGCTATTAAAACTTTTGATTTTGATTATGAGGCGTTATGGGTTGATGACATGTTGTTTTACTACATTGACATAGATAGGTGCTATTGACTCGGTTTTACCAAGTGTGCAGGATTTTGGACCTCGAGGATGCAGAGGCATTGATGGAACCCCTTGGAATCTGGACCGAATCAGGGAGTGTACCATTGGGGTTTGATTGTATTATTGTGATATTAGTGCATCTGATTAGAGGATATGATATGGATATGTTCTGACATGATTTGTTGATGATGCAAGCTGACGATATCTTGACGACTAGACTCACATGTGGAGTAAAGGGGTCACGCACGACTACCAGAGATGTTGAGGGAGAGGTGTGGACAGCAGCCCTACCACAACCTACTAGCACTCCTGTCATGGCTTGAACTGTAGATTAACGTTTACCTAGTTCGAGAGGACCCATGATGTCGTGAGGGAAGACTACGACAGTCACTCACGATGATTATAAGGGGAGCGCAATAAGGCAGGGGCCTTATTCCTTAGAGGCCCTTAGTCTCCCACAAGTTCACCTGGAGGAGTATTGACTCCAGGAGTTTTTTATGTCTACCAAGTCAATCAAGAGGTGAGTGGCATCCTTGGAGAACCTAGTGCGTCCTGAAGGGCACGTCGCGCAAGGGAAACTGATTAGGGCGAGTGGCACCCTTGGAGCACCTAGTGCATCCTGAAGGGCAGGTCGCAGTGTTGATGATAGATGAATGAACCTAGACAGCCTTAGGATGATCAATGTGATAAGAATTTAAAAAAAAAAACCTTTTCCCTAATAAAATGGCGCCCATCACAAAAATTTAAGGTTTAAGTCTAAACTATGCTAGTGGTAAAATTTTATCTCTCTATAAAAAAAATAATAAAAAAAAAAAAAAACCACATAAACAATAATTATGACCTTCGTTAAATCTTGTAACACAAAGGGGATAAGAAATTAATTGTTTCATAAAAAAAAAACCGTTGGATTAAAATTTCAAAAGGGAATTAATCGTTTTATTATTTTATGATAATTTAAAATATACTAATTTAATGAGAAAAGGGGAAAAGGAGGTTAATTTCCAAACCTGCCTTTTTGAGTTTTAACAAAAGGGGAAAGAGGGAAAAATCTAAAAATTTAGGAAACTAGGAAAAGAGGTAAACATAAAAAGGGAAAAAGGGGAACATATGGGAAAAAGCGGAAAGTCAAACTTAGAAAAGTATCTACCATTTAAGAGATTTCTAATTTAAACTAAACTAGCAATTTAATAATAGGGAAAGCCATTAAAACTTGTAAGAGAAATTGGGGACACCTAAGAGTGATTCTAGGAGTAACTCTAGGTGGGTGAGGGAAATAAAGATACTTAATTAATTAAAGAAATTAATTTATGGAGGAATGTAGGGGATGGGGGACACTTGTACGGAGAGGAATTTTTAGGAATTTATTTTTAAAACTTTAATTAAATGAGATTTTAGGAAAGAAAGGAAGTTTGAAACTCTATATAATGAAGGAAGGAGAAGGGTGAAGGAGGATCTTCTATTGCATAATGTTACGTTGCAGAAATATCTACCTGACTGACTTAACTTGTGGGAGTTGGGATACCCAGCTCAGTGAGGAGTGGCAGCTCGGCCTTGCGAGGTGAGCTGGGAGCTAGTTGAAATCTTTGGATAGTGTGTTTGTGGCCCCTTTGCGGCTCGGGGGGCTAAGGGGCAAGAAGAGAACCCATAGCAATGGCTAGGAGGTACCGGTGAAGTCTCGTCGGTCGGAAAGAGAGAGTTACATGGAGCGCGCGGGACGTCCACTCAGAACAAGCTACGGTACGCTTTCTTCGTTTTGTATGGTAATTTGTCTTAGAACTTATGCTTGAATCTGCATTTTTACTTGGGTAAGTGAACTGATGTCTAGATGGTTTCCTGAAATTTCCTTAGCCTAGCTTGATGATAGATTGAATCCCATGGCATCATTTCCCTGCATGTCATGACCACTTGTTGTGTTGATGGTGACCTTCGTGGTTGCTTAGCCTTCGTCCCTAGCTCACCAGTCCTCGCCTAATTAGTCGGCCAGGAGCCTGATCTACGGTCGTTGCCTTAGCGTTAAAAGACCTATGGATCTCAACGCCCTACTTTTTTGTGCGAGGATGATGAGCGAAGGACGAACCTATCAGTTGTCTTCCTCTGTTGTTGTCCTTGGCAGTGTGTTGTCTTGCACCCCAATGCATTTATTTAACCCTGCAATTTTTTATTGATGGTGAAATTTTATCTTTTTCTTGTCTGCGTTTTTCCCTTGTTACTCTCACGATTTGCCCCTTTTGACCGTAATGTTGTGTTTTAAGACTGTGATTTTAATAACCACTTAGCTTTAGAGCAGCCATTACTTTACCTGTTGACTGCAAAGAATTTGGAAACGAAATGTGGGGCGGCGAATTGCAAACTGTTTACATGACATTTTACTGATGTATATTCTCTATGTGTGTATCATCGAGTTGTAGATAGATTACGTTTTTGTTTTTCAATGATATTGAATCAAACCAAAACATCTTCTTTTATATTGAATGGTTTTTCTTCTCTTTACATCTTACAGATGATTGTTTTTATTCCTTATTTCCTGCGATGTTCTGTGCAACGATTTGCGTATTTATTAATGACAGTTATAAATTATTTTCGAAATGCGTTGAATGTTTTTTTCACAGTGATTTCTAAGTAGGGTGCGACAACGTTGGAATTGTTTAATTTAGCCTGCGACTTGCTTTACATCTTTATGATTCTTGTGAATGGCGTTTTACCTGCGGGAATGGCAATTCCCTGCGTTTTAATGAAATGCCCACTACGTTTGGATGAATTGAACCTGTGTTGATGAAATGACCTCTGCGTCTTGGTGAAATGACCTTTACGATCTTATAGATTAAATGGCAGCTTATTCTCTGCGTATTATATTTTCATTTGGCGAAGTTACATACCCTGTAATAAGTTGCCTACGATAACTGTGAGAACAGTTGTGTTCTGGGAAGGCGATACTACGTTGTGTGGTAGTTGATGGGAGGAAAGTTGGGCATGACAGCGACCTCTATCTATATTGATGTTGTCGTATAATTCCATTTAACCTGACCGCCATTTTATTGTTTAAGATCGTGAACTTACTAGATCGAAATACTATTACTTGTTACTATGGTATTATACTCATGGCAGTGAATTTATTTTAAAACTTGACCACTACTGGAATGGTTGGGATAGCGATCTGTACGTATACCTTGGGCCCACAACTTTCATGTATTGTTGACAGTGATGGTCACGACTCACGAGGCGCAGAAACATTTATTTTAACCCAGATTCATTTTTAAGCAACTATTAAATCCTTATACCTGGTCAGTTCCCTTCTAATATTTCAATCCATCCAACGAGAGCTAGTTGGTAATTCGACGGCACCAAATGTCTTCTTTATGTAGCGAAATTTTGGTATTATAGCGTTACCCTTCTTCGATGAAACTTGGCGATTTTTTTTTCAGATCAAAACTTGAGGAACGCTGGGCATGACAGCGACATCCTTGCCCGCAATTTTTCCTCGGGATTTATGCTCGTTGTTCAGCGGATTACTCTGTGAAGTTACCTGCGGCCTTCTTGACATTTTGACTTCATTTATAAGGTGATTTTTTTTTGTCCGTGTTTATCTATCACTTGTCTGTGTGGTCTCTCGTCTTCGCACCACTACTTACACGCCTTGGAGTTTATTAGCTTATCATGCATGAAAATGTCGAAGTTCTCCTTAGTGTTCCCGGATTGAAATTGTAACTTGAGTGCTAGTACGCCTCTGTTTTTGGGAAACCATTGTTTAACTGGATCATGCCTTTTTCCTTGTTGGGGAGATATTTGTTAATAACTCAATATCAGTGAATAACACTCTTCTGGTACCTAAAGATTTTATTTCCTTTGAAAATATCTTAATCGGTTCCTTTTCATCTAATACGAATTTTGTCATAATCGGTTCCTTCTATGTCCTTTTGTCATAATCGGTTCCTGAAAGTTATGCTCATTAGTTTAATGATGTTGCAGTTTAATTCTCTACTTGATTTAATCACTTAACCTCTCCTTAAGCAACATGTTAACCTTGAGCGTTGAGATTTAGAGGAATATCTTGTCTAATGAGGGATACCCGCTCTTGTTGGTGGAATCCTTCATTTTAGCCTAAAGCAAGGAGGCCATCTTCATCTAGTGGATTCTTACTTAGTTCTTTCTCAAGGAATTTTTGGAGTATCGACTCATAGAGTTTTTAAATCCTTTAGAAGGACTAGGAGCCTTAGCTCAATCAGACTCACTGGATACAGTTTTACTTTAGAGGATGCCCTTGGAGAATGCAGGGTTTTTTCAAGCCTTGGAGGGCGTATGCTTGTTGAGAAACAAAGGAGAAAAACAAAGGAAACTTTGAATCCATTGAGGCCTTAAGTTTATCCCTTAAAGATATTTATAATCTCGGTTGGGTGTAGGTTGGGATGGTTGTGAGGAACGTTGTTGTCCTCCCCACTGGCGTTCAATTCCTTAAATGTGTTGTTCAAAACTCTTAATTATTTAACCAGGTAACTGTTAATTTCGGAAGAAACACAAAAACAAATGTTGCTCTTTCTGCTTCGCTTTTAGTCATAACGTTGGGGGTGTCACATGTGGTATTAGAGCGGGTTCAACCTTGTGACTATGGATCACCAGGCTTTCCACTGCAATAAACCCGTGAGTTTTAACCCATGCTTTAATGGAAAACCTTGTGTGTCCTTGTGGGATCGTATTTAGAGGACGCCTCAGAGGTTCGCGACATGGTGTCGTGGAAGGAGGTGCGACGCCTCCAGAAGTTCTCACACCCTCGGATTCGATCCCTCCAAAGGGCAAGAACCAATCCTTGGGTTGGATTCTCTTATTGTAAGGGATGATGATGGTCTCACAAGGCCCTTCCATTTTTTATCAAAGGGCCTTGATTCACCATCGTTACAAAGTTGAGGCAAGGGCACCTGTACCCGAGAGGGTCCACAACTCGCCCTAGCAAGTACCATTTGCTTCCACCAAGGACTATAGAGATTTGATTTCTAGTGTCCACGAGTGTCACGGACGGTGGTGTCATCGAGGCACAGTTGTAGAGAAAGGCGTGGTGCTTCACGCTTCGCGTTTATGACCTTCATCATGAAGGTCCACGTGGTGGTATTTCAACTGACGAGGAGTGTTATTCTATGGCGGAAGATGCTCCTACCACTTTTTAACATGACCGTAGATGATGTTTCATGGGAACGGTTCGAGGAACGGTTCCAAGAGCGGTATATTTCTGAGGAATTCATTGAGCGTCATCTTAACCAGTTCGACGCCTTGCGACAAGTCACTCACACGGTGCCCGAGTGCGAGGCCCGTTTTAGAGTGTTTGTGTATGCTCTGCTTCTTTTCCCAGAAAATTAAGGTCAAGGAGTTCAAGTTTGGCCTTGTTGTTAGAATTCAGCTTCTACTACGGGTACTAGGAATACTGGACCAAGGAAAGTGCATTGGATTGTGAGGTTCCACATTACCAGCATTCCTGCCCAGAGGAAAGGGTTGGCGTTTCTGGATCAGTCAGACCCACTACCGTCGGAGTTTTTGAGGCAAGGCCCATCGGATTCATGCAGCGGTGAATAACCACCAGGCAGAGCATCATTCAACTGTGCTCGAGATGACAGGTACCGTCGCTGACCAGACCCTTAGTATTTTGATAGATCCTGGTGCTACCGAGAGAATCATTTCAGGTGCAGTGTTAAAAAGGATTAAGGTAAAGGCAGTCGAACAAGATGAGTTTAGCTTCATAGAGATGGCCTCAGGAGCCAAGAAAAGGGTTGGAGGAAAGGTTATAGGTTGTATCCTCAACCTGGGAGAGTTTGTCACCAAGGCTGACCTGTACATCACGATCTTAGGATCTTATGACATCGTAATTGGTATGGACTGGTTGGAATCGCATGAAACGATACTCAACTGTAAGACGAAATGGTTGAGCTTGGTTGATGACGAGGGACAGAGTTATGTGAATGTAGGCCGGAACCAGGGAGTTTCCCTGAGGTTCTTTTCTTCCTTGCAGCTTCGGAAGAGCATGCGCAAGGGATGTAATCTTTATGTGATCCTTGCGTTAAACGAGAAGGGAGTAGCGGAAGGTCTAGAACACCTTCCGGTTGTGAGAGAGTTTGCAGACATCTTTCTCGAGGAGTTACCTGGGATGACGCGAGAGAGGGAATTGGAGTTTATCTTAGACCTAAAACCGGAGACTGAACTGATAGAAAGAACGCCTTATCGAATGCCGACCCCAGAGTTACAAGAGTTGAAAATGCATCTGAAGGAGTTGTTGGACCTGGGACTGAAACATCCAAGCGTGTCACCATGGGGTGTGCCTATTATTTTCATACGAAATATGGATGTGTCGTGGAGGCTCTGCATTGACTACCGTCAACTGAACAAGGCCACGATCAAGAATCAGTATCCGTTGTCGAGAATTGATGATCTGTTCGATCAAATGAAAGGCACAATGGTGTTCTCAAAGATTGAATTGTGATTAGGATACCACCAGTTACGGATTAAGGAAGATGAAGTCCCTAAGACCGCCTTTAAGATGAGATTTGGACATTACGAGTTTACTGTTTTATTGTTTGGACTGACAAATGCCCCAGGAGTATTTATGAGTTTGATGAACAGGGTGTTCCGCGAGTACTTGGACAAGTTCGTCCAAGTATTCATTGATGATATTTTGATCTACTCTCGGACGACAGAGGAGCATGACGAGCACTTGCTCTTGGTACTACAGTGTCTGGGAGAGAACAAACTGTATGGGAAGTTGTCCAAATGCTCTTTTCATCAATCGAAGATTCACTACTTAGGGCAAGTCATCTCCAGCGAAGGCATCGTCATGGATCCAACCAAGGTTGAGGCTATTATGGAATGGTCTGCGCCAATGAATGTCCCGGAGGTGCATAGCTTCATGGGTTTAATAGGATACTATCGACGGTTCGTCGAGGGATTTTTGAAGATAGAAAATCCGATCATAGAATTGCAAAAGAAAAACAAGAAGTTTGTTTGGACCAAGAAATGCATGAAAGAATTTCAGAGGCTCAAGGAGTTGTTGACAACAACACCAATACTAAAGGTCCCTGACATGGACGTGGACTTCTTGGTATGCACTAATGCATCCAAGGAAGGCTTAGGCAGGGTCTTGATGCAAGATAGACAAGTGATCGTTTACATTTTGAGGAAACTAAGAAGGCATGAGAAGAACTACACGACGCAGGATTTGGAGTTGTTAGCCATCGTATATGCCTTGAAGTTTTGGAGACACTACCTTATTGGACGAAAATTTGAACTAAAGACTGACCACTATGGACTACAACACATCTTTACGCAAGGCAACCTGAATGCGCAACAACGGCGTTGGTCGGAATTGCTTAGCGAGTACGACTATGAGATTACTTACATAAAAGGAATAGTAAACCGAGTGGCAGATGCATTGAGTTGGAGACCACACATTTTTTCGATGTTGCCTCTTCAGGCAAATCTACGTGAAAAGATTCTAACTTTACAGTGTGACAATGACTGGTACAAGAGGTCAAGGATTTTATCGGACAAAACACAATGAGGGTAACAAGATTTGAAGGGTTTACATTTGACGACGATGGATTATTGAGGTTTAACAATCGGATTTACGTACCGCCGAACGACGAGTTGAAGAGCTTGATCCTAAACGAGGCTCATAGAGTAGTATACATGGCTCACCCGGGAGTCACAAAGATGAGGGCGGACCTTAAACCCTTATTCTTTTGGAAGGGAATGAAGGAAAACATAGTCAACTATGTGGTCAGATGTCTAGAATGTCAGCAGATAAAGGCTGAACATAGACACCCAACAGGATTACTATAGTCACGCGCTATTCCGGAATCGAAATGAGAGGTTATTTCGATGGATTTTATTGTTGGATTGCCTCTGACGGTAAGGAGGTACGACTCAATTTTCATAGTAATAGACACTCTGACAAAGAGTGCTCACTTTATTCCTATGCATATGACTTATCAGGCCCCTGACATAGCTAGAGCTTTCATCAATGAGATGGTGAGGTTGCATGGCATGCCTAAGAGGATTATATCCAATCGAGGATTGGGGTTTACTGGAAGATTTTTTATGAGTTTCGAAGAGGCCTTGGGAACCCAACTTAACTTCAGTGCTGCGTACCACCTGAAGACTGACGGGCAGACCGAACGAATGAACCAGACCTTGGAGGACATGTTGTGCATGTACGAGATGGACCAACAAAAGCGTTGGGAAGAATTCTTGCCACTGGTAGAATTCACTTATAACAACAGTTACCAAAGCACCATTAAGATGGTAGCTTTCGAGTTTCTTTACGGGAAACCGTGTCATGCGCCTTTGATTTGGGATTAGCTTGCAGATAGGGTCCAGGTGGGACCAAAAGCGATCCAAGAATTCGAAGATTAAATGAAAACTTTAAGACAAGGATCAAGGAAGCACAGGATCGGTAGAAGAGTTACGATGATGCGTGGCATGTCGACCGTAGTTACATTGTGGCAGTTGAATCTTTTTGTGGCTGAAACCATATAAGAGTTCGATCTAGTTTGGAAAAAAGGGGCTAAACTGTATCCTAGGTTCATGGGATCCTACAATATTTTGGAAAAGAGAGGTTTGTGGCCTAATGACTAGCCTTGCCTGATTCTTGAGGCATATGCATGATGTATTTCACGTCTCTGTTTAAGACTTTATGATTAGTGATCCTTCACATGATTTGACTTGAGCACCTTGCGGGTGTCGGATGAGGGGGCGCTCACGGCTGAGCCGATCCACATCTTGGATCATCACGTTTGACAGCTACGGCGTCGAACGATAGAGCAAGTCAAGGTCCAGTAGGACAATTATAGTCCGCACTCAGCGAACTGGGAGGATGCATATGAGATGCGCCGGAAGTTTCCATTTTTGTTTGATAGATATACATATGATACTGTGATACACTTTATTTAGGCATATATACTGTGAAACTTCAGGACGAAGTTTAGACCAAGAGGGGGTGTATGTAACATCCCGCTCTGGTGCACTGAGCGAACTTATTCTTTGAGGACACTTGCTCGCAAGTGATCCGGATTATTATGCTATTAAAACTTTTGATTTTGATTATGAGGCGTTATGGGTTGATGACATGTTTTTTTACTACATTGACATAGACAGGTGCTATTGACTCGGTTTTACTAAGTGTGCAGGATTTTGGACCTCGAGGATGCAGATGCATTGATGGAACCCCTTGGAATCTGGATCGAGTCAGGGAGTGTACCATTGGCGTTTGATTGTATTACTGTGCTATTAGTGCATCTAATTAGAGGATATGATATGGATATGTTCTGACATGATTTGTAGATGATGCAAGTTGATGATAGCTTGCCGACCAGACTCACATGTGGAGTAAAGGGGTCATGCACGACTACCAGAGATGTTGAGGGAGAGGTGTGGACAGCAGCCCTGCCATAGCCTTCTAGCACTCTCGTCGTGGCTCGAACTGTAGGTTAACGTTTACCTAGTTCGAGAGGACCCACGATGTCGTGAGGGTAGACTGCGACAGTCGCTCATGATGATTCTAAGCAGCGCGCAATAAGGCAAGGGCCTTATTCCTTAGAGGCCCTTAGTCTCCCACAAGTTCACCTGGAAGAGTATTGACTCCAGGGAGTTTTGATGTCTACCAAGTCAGTCAAGAGACGAGTGGCACCCTTGGAGAACCTAGTGTGTCCTGAAGGGCACGTCGCGCAAGGGAAACATATTAGGGCAAGTGGCACCCTTGGAGCACCTAGTGCGTCCTGAAGGGCACATCACGATGTTGATGATAGATGAATGAACCTAGACAGCCTTAGGATGATCAATGCGATAATAATTTAAGAAAAAAAAACCTTTTCCCTAATAAAATGTCGCCCATCACAAAAATTTAAGGTTTAAGTCTAAACTATGCTAGTGGTAAAATTTTATCTCTCTATAAAAAAATAATAATAATAAAAATAAAAATAAAAACCACATAAATAATAATTATGACCTTCGTTAAATCGTGTAACACAAAGGGAGTAAGAAATTAATTGTTTCATAAAAAAAATATATGTTGGATTAAAATTTAAAAAGGGAATTAATCATTTTATTATTTTATGATAATTTAAAATATATTAATTTAATGAGAAAAGCGAAAAAGGGGGTTAATTTCCACACCTGCCTTTTTGAGTTCTAACAAAAGGGGAAAGAGGGAAAAATCTAAAAATTTAGGAAACTAGAAAAAGAGGTAAACATAAAAAGGGAAAAAGGGGAACATATGGGAAAAAGCGGAAAGTCAAACTTAGAAAAGTATCTACCATTTAAGAGCTTTCTAATTTAAACTGAACTAGCAATTTAATAATAGGGAAAGCCATTAAAACCTGTAAGAGAAATTGGGGACACCTAGGAGTGATTCTAGGAGTAACTCTAGGTGGGTGAAGGAAATAAAGATAATTAATTAATTAAAGAAATTAATTTATGGAGGACTGTAGGGGATGGGGGACACTTGTACGGAGAGGAATTTTTAGGAATTTATTTTTAAAACTTTAATTAAATGAGATTTTAGGAAAGAAAGGAAGTTTGAAACTCTATATAATGAAGGAAGGAGAAGGATGAAGGAGGATCTTTTGTTGCGTAACATTACGCTACAGAAATATCTACCTGACTGACTTAACTTGTGAGAGTTGGGATACCCAGCTCGGTGAGGAGTGGTAGCTCGACCTTGTGAGGCGAGCTGGGAGCTAGTTGAAATATCTTGATAGTGTGTTTGTGGCCCCTTTGTGGCTCGGGGGGCTAAGGGGGAAGAAGAGTACCCCTAGCAATGGATGGGAGGTACCGGTGAAGTTTCGTCGATCGGCAAGCGAGAGTTGCACGGAGCGCATGGGACATCCACTCAGAACAAGAAACGGTACGCTTTCTTTATTTTGTATGGTAATTTGTTTTAGAACTTATGCTTGAATCTGCATTTTTACTTGGGTAAGTGAACTGATGTCTAGATGGTTTCCTAAAATTTCCTTAGCCTAGCTTGATGATAGATTGACTCCCATGGCTTCATCTCCCCACACGTCCTGGCCACTTTCTATGTTGATGGTTACCTTCGTGGTTGCTTAGCCTTCATCCCTAGCTCACCAGTCCTCGCCTGAGCAGTCGGCCAGAAGCCTGATCTGCGGTCGTCGCCTTAGCGTTAAAAGACCTATGGATCTCAACGCCCTGCTTTTCTGTGTGAGGATGATGAGCGAAGGATGAACCTATCAGCTGTCTACCTCTGTTTTTTTCCTTGGCAGTGTGTTGTCTTGTGCCCTGATGCGTTCATTTAGCCCTACAATTTTTGACTGATGGTGAAATTTTATCTTTTTTTTTGTCTGCGTTTTTCCCTTGTTACTCTCACGATTTGCCCCTTTTGACGTAATGTTGTGTTTTAAGACTATGATTTTAATAACCACTTAGCTTTAGAGCAGCCATTACTTTACCTGTTGACTGCAAAGAATTCGACAATGAAATGTAGTGCAGCGAATTGCAAACCGTTTACATGACATTTTACTGATGTATATTCTTTGTGTGTGTATCATCGAGCTGTAGATAGATTACGTTTTTGTTTTTCAATGATATTGAATCGAACCAGAACGTCTTCTTTTATATTGAATGGTATGTCTACTCTTTACATCTTACAGATGATCGTTTTTATTCCTTATTTCCTGGGATGTTTTGTACAACGATTTGCGTATTTATTAATGAAAATTATAAATTATTTTTGCAATGCGTTGAATGCTTTTTTTCACAGTGATTTCTAAGTAGGGTGCAACAGCATTGGAATTGTTTATTTTAGCCTACGATTTGCTTTACATCCTTATGATTCTTTTGAATGGTGTTTTACCTGCGGGAATGGCGATTCCCTGAGTTTTAATGAAATGCCTACTACGTTTGGATGAATTGAACCTGCGTTGATGAAATGACCTTTGCGTCTTGGTGAAATGACCTCTGCGATCCTATAGATTAAATGATAGCTTATTCTCTATGTATTAGATTTTCATTCGGCGAAGTTACATACCCTGTAATAAGTTGCCTACGATAACTGTGAGAACAATTGTGTTATGGGAAAGCGATACTACGTTGTGTGGTAGCTGATGGGAGGAACGTTGGGCATGACAGCAACCTCTATCTATATTGATGTTGTTGTATAATTCCATTTAACCTGACCACCATTTTATTGTTTAAGACCGCGAACTTACTAGATCGAAATACTATTACTTGTTACTGTGGTGTTATAGTCATGGCAGTGAATTTATTTTAAAACTTGACCGCTACTGGAATGGTTGGGACAGCGATCTGTACATATACCTTGGGCCCGCGACTTTCATGTATTGTTGACAGTGATGGTCACGACTCACGAGGCGCAGAAACATTTATTTTAACTCGAATTTGTTTTTAAGAAACTATTAAATCCTTACTCCTGGTCAGTTCCCTTCTAATATTTCAATCCATCCAACAAGAGCTAGCTGGTAATTCGACCACACCAAATGTCTTCTTTATGCAGTGAAATTTTGGTATTATAGTGTTACCCTTCTTCGATGAAACTGGGCAATTTTTTTTCCAGAGCAAAACTCGAGGAACGCTAGGCATGACAACGACATCCTTGCCCGCAATTTTTCCTTAGGATTTATGCTTGTTGTTCGGCGGATTACTCTACGAAGTTACCTGCGGCCTTCCTGACATTTTGATTGCATTTACAGGGCGATTTTTTTTTGGCCGCGTTTATCTGTCACTTGGCTACGTGGTCTCTCGTCTTCGCACTGCTACTTGCACGCCTTGGAGTTTATTAACTTATCGTGCATGAAAATTTCGAAGTTCTCCTTAGTGTTCCCATATTGAAATTGTAACTTGAGTGCCAGTACGCCTTCGTTTTTGGGAAACCATTGTTTAACTGGATCACGCCTTTTTCCTTGTTGGGGAGATATTTGTTAATAACTCGATATCATCTAATAACACTCTTCTGGGACCTAAATCTTTTATTTCCTTTGAAAATATCTTAATCGGTTCCTTTTCATCTGATACGAATTTTGTCATAATCGGTTCCTGCTATGTCCTTTTGTCATAATCGGTTCATGAAAGTTATGCTCATAATTTTAATGATGTTGCAGTTTAATGCTCTACTTGATTTAATCACCTAACCTCTCCTTAAGCAACATGTTAACCTTGAGTGTTGAAATTTAGAGGAACATCTTGTCTAATGAGGGATACCCGCTCTGGTTGGTGGAATCCTTCATTTTAGCCTAAAGCAAGGAGGCCATATTCATCCAGTGGATTCTTACTTAGTTCTTTCCATAGGAAAACCTCAAGGAATTTTTGGAGTATTGACTCATAGAGTTTTTAAATCCTTTAGAAGGACTAGGAGCCTTAGCTCAATCAGACTGACTGGATACATTTTTCCTTTAGAGAATGCCCTTGGAGAATGCAGGGTTGTTTCAAGCCTTGGAGGGTGTATGCTTGTTGAGAAACAAAGGAGAAAAGAAAAGGAAACTTTGAATCCATTGAGGCCTTAAGTTTATCCCTTAAAGATATTTATAATCTCAGTTGGGTGTAGGTTGGGATGGTTGTGAGGAACGTTGTTGTCCTCCCCACCCGCGTTCAATTCCTTAAATGTGTTGTTCAAAACTCTTAATTGTTAAACTATGTAACTGCTAATTCCGGAAGAAACACAAAAAAAATGTTGCTCTTTCTGCTTCGCTTTTATTCGTAACGTTGGGGGTGTCACACAATTGATCATATATAGACAGTGTAGACTATAAATTCAAATTTTTATGACAATTTCTAAGTACATTGAATAGTAATATGATTATACATTTCATTTTTGTTGTCTATTCAAGTGATTTGCAAACATCAAAATATTTTGAATTTTTATGATAAGATTGTACCTTTCATTTTTATTGTTTATTTAGGTGATTTGCAAACATCAAAATATTTTGGGATAACCTCTATATTATCATCTCTAATATCTACAAGTGATGTATATAGTAGATTATTGAGGTCTAATATTAAGAAAAGGTTCATTAGACCTCCTCACATTGCATATGGTACATAAAAAAATTATAAAAGTTGGGATTTAAACAAGAAATGGCAAAAGAGCTTTACATAGAAAAGAAAAGTTTAGAAAGGATAAATTTCACATGGAAAATAAAAGTTTAGAAAAAACAAATTTAAAAGAAAAAAGACAAACTTCCAAACATTAACAGTAGCAAAAGATAGGGCATTCAACATGAATCTATTATAATGATTTTGTAATTAATGGATATACTATTATAACAAAGATAGAAATCGAACAATAATAATAAAAAACAAGCAAAGAACAATGGGGACATCTATATGCCTAAGTCATCCACCTTGCAAATCCAAAATAATAAAAGAATGCAGGTTGGATTGCCTCTATGGATGGCACTTTGATAAACACCAAGAAATGGTTGTATGTATTGATAAAATGACCTTTGGAAAATGCAAAATGACATGAAATACATAAAAGGGGGGAATCTCTATTTATAATAATTAAGTGACAAAAGTCCTAACTTAATGCTCAAGTTATTAATAAGACTTATTAAACCCTTATAAGTAAGGGCATTTTTAGAAATATAATATTATGACAAAGTCATGAGCATACACATATACTAGCTTTTGTACAGAAAGCATAATATCTACTAAATAATTTATGGTTAGATACACAACTTGCTCTCACTTTTAAAAGGACTTATCCTTAGCTTCAAGGAACAAGAACCAATGTTGAAAACATTATTGGAGAAACTGAAAAGATGCATTGTCGCCCTAAAAAAAGTTCAAAGAATGTGGTATAATAACCCAAAAATATCAAAAACATGTATTTGGATCCATTTGTTGCATCGTATTACCCAATTGTGGTGGGTAAACCAATCTTTTGACCTCCAAGGTGATTTTTGAAGAATGTGTATGAAAGAAAGAGGGTGCACTTCATAACTTAAGTCATTGCAAGAACATAAAACAAGCTTTGAATCACAAAACACTTAACTCAAAAGGTATTACTCCAACCAAATAAACTAAACCATAATTATATGTACTAATAAGGTTGCCTTGCCTTCCACTTTATATGATACTCATAAATTTTCCTTATGCAATGATTTTGGAACCTTACCTCCAAAATACCCTTAAGCTCCAAGATGTGTTTACCTTCCTCATTAGGGGAATCACTATCTAAGTGACCACTTCATCGCAAACATGCTCTAAACAAAAGATGTAAAAACCAGCATGGAGTCATCTCATGTTGGGAATTTCCATAGCGTAGGTAACCTCCCCACTCTTTCCCTACACTCTATATGGCCCATAGGACCTAGGTTAGATCTTGTGCTTACCCTATTATCATAAAATACTCTATATGGGTACAACAAAATAAAAACCAAGTGGTAGAGTGTGACCCTTTCTTTTCACAAAATTGGGATCTCTATCACAAATAATTTAGGGGGATTCATAGGGCTTATAGACATGCTTCAAGAACAAATCAGTGACTCAGACACTATAAACTTAGTAGTAAAAAAGATGAAATGAGTTATGTGTTATAAAGAAGGATTGTATTTGAGAGATACCTCATGTGGAAGGGATATAAAGTCTATACAAAGTTTTAAAACAATATAAAAATTCATTGAACATAAGATAGCATAATCAAAGATTCATTAAAGCAATAAATAATGTTATATATATATATATAGTCTACTTAAATCAATTTGGCTTGTCACACATGTGTTAAGTTCTTTTGATGGAATGAAACCAACTCCAAGGGCTCAAATATTTTCCTTCATACACACAAGGGCTCTACACCCATCGAACTTTCAACCAAGGTTGTTTGCACAGTGGCACTCCATCCAAACACTAATATCCAACCTAAAGCACATTATCTCTTTCTAACACTCAAAACCTTATTGTGCAAAGAATACAAGACTACAATACCAGAAAATAAAAGGAAATGAAAATATATAAGCAAATAAAAAAAATGTGAAGATGTTTATATTTTGAGTTGGCAAAATTCACAACTCAAACATAACTCCATGCTTATTAGACACACACACCTTGGCCATGGCTTGAGATGTTTACAATAGCCACTTGAAAATGATAAAAATGTATCAATACATAACGAAGTTATTATCCATCGTTCTAATTTTTTGTATTGTCACTACATGAAAATTAATGAAGATATTAACTATCATGTCTGATTTTTGTATTATCGCTTATGAAAAATGTTTTAATAAAGATGTTATCTTATTATTATTGGTGACATTTTTTATTTGGAGAACTTGTTTTAGCACCATCAAAAACCAAAAAAAAAAGGAGAATAATGTTACAAGTTTATGAGATGAGATTGTATATAAATAGAGTTGAAAATGGGTTTGGTTTATAAATAAAGAAGAAAAAAGTTAAAAGACAAGTGTATGAGATGAGATTGTATATAAATAGAGTTGAAAATGGGTTTGGTTTATAAATAAAGAAGAAAAAAGTTAAAAGACCGGCAATACATGGAAAAAAAACCAAATATATAAACAAGGAATCTATATTGAGAAAAGGGATGAAGTAGGGTATGGGTTTGGTTGATAAATAAAGAAGAAAAAAGTTAAAAGACAAGTGTATGAGATGAGATTGTATGTAAATAGAGTTAAAAATGGGTTTGGTTTATAAATAAAGAAGAAAAGTGAAAATGGGTTTGGTTTATAAATAAAGAAGAAAAAAGTTAAAGACTAGCAATACATTTAAAATATATATATATATATATATATATATATATATATATATATATATATATATATAAACAAGGAATCTACATTGGGAAAACCGATGAAGTAGGGTAAAATTCAATTAAATGGAAGGTAAGAAGTGAAAAAGTGAAGTGAAACTATAAAGTAAATGGAAAACATAAAAAGGATAAAAGATAATCTTTGAGTTAAATATAAAATATATTGAAAAAAAATGTTTAAAATATATAATTTTAAGATTGAAATTTAAATAAATAAGGTAAAAATTATATAATTTTAAGATTGAAATTTAAATAAATAAGGTAAAAATTAGTAATGAATGTAAGGTAAATATTAAAATATTAATAAACAAAATAAACATAGAAGAATAATGAATATAAGTTAAAAATGGAGAATAAAATATAATGAAATAAAATAAATCTTAAATTATAAATAAAATATGCTTAAAAAATGGTGGAAAATATATAATTTTAATATCTAAAATATCAAGTAAAATCTCGATAAATAGATAGAAATGGAGTAGTGGATGTAAATTAAACATTGAAATAAAGTATAATAGAAAAAAATAAAATAAAATATGATGGTGCAAAAGAGAGGAAGTGAAATGCTTTGACATAAAGGAATGGCATATATATATATATATATATATGACACATTAGGAATGATCTGAATGATTTATAATCTTGGAAACATTAGGAATGATTTGGATTATCTGAGATACAACCTAAGGATGAAGCTCTAAGAAGAATAATATAGTTACAAAGGTTATTAATAATAGTTTGGTTTGTAAACAAAATCACAATTAATATTATTAAGATGTTTTTCAATTTTTATAGTTTCATTTATCATCCTAATATAAAAATGGTGAGTTTTGACTAGCACTATAGTTTGATCAAAGTAAAGTGTGATGTTTATTGTGGTAAGAAAGTTTTGGCATTTTTTCCTCGAAAAAAATAAAGTTTAGTCTTAACAGATTTAATGATACAATTACAATAAAAAAATTGGTAAACTCTTTGATGAAGAAAGAGGTATGTTTTATCTTTCACAGTATTAAACATGTTCTTCAAAGTTTTGTGGAGTTTTAAAATAGCTTTGATGTTCTTTTTAAAGTGGATTTTGGCAATTTTATCAAATGACCCCATGGATGAAGGGCGTGTAGGCTTGAACATCCATGGGATCAAAATGAGTGAAATGGTGAGAATAAGAATGGCTAGCTTTACAGAAAACCTTGTTGTTTTAAGAATTGGAATAGCCATTGTTTCAATAACACTCATCTCAGGAAAGCACTCTTAATGATCCAGGTGGATATCGGTGGCCACCCACCTTCTCCAACTGGCCCAAAACATGTTTCTGGCAATTTTGGTAATTTACTATTTTTAGCAGTTTTAACTTCCGAGGCCATTTTGAGGCCCTAAACGATGTTTTTTTGGGAAAAT
>ML855891.1:0-28281 GCA_009831015.1 Picea engelmannii | reverse complement strand
GGAGGATCTACTTCAACCGTCGGAAAAAGGTTGGTTTATTCTTCTCATGTTTGCCTAAGAAAAAAAAGGGTTCCAGATTCGGGTAGGAGGTTAAAAGTAGCTTAGGAAGGGTCATGATCTGCATGCAAGCTTAGAGCCCTAGCTTGCTAGTCCGTAGGGTAGAATACCCCACAACAGAGGGACACACATTAGTGGATTGTCAACTCTAGAAGTTTGGCGTATGGGAAGAGAGAGGTTTTAGATTTGAAACTCCTGAAGCCCGGATGATGAAGTAAATCTCAGCCATTGATTTAGGGAGGTTAGATCAGATCCACAGATCGTGAAAGGACATATCTAAACCATCCACTCAGGAGAATTGTCAAGATCATAAGATAGAATATCCCATCGCAATCGCATGGTCACATGAGATCATTTCCCAAGGTCATATCTAGAAACAGAGCTAGCGATAGGAATCACCTTTTGAATAGGAGTTTGGTCACCATTGATGGTCACGTGAAGGAAGGGGCTTAGAAGACAAAGAAGCCAAAGACGACTGACTATAACTGATAGAGAAGATGAAGAGTTTTGACTACCAGAGAATCCAAATAATCTCAGTAAAATGACCAATGATGATGAACACATTTAGTATAACCACCAGAGAAGACGAAGATTTCTGATGATGATCTGACAGAGGTCTTGGCGTGAGAAAGACATGCAGAAAAAAGAAGAGAGATATTTTTTTCTTCGATGGTGATGCATCTGGGTAGGAGGAGACACAATGAAAAATTATAAGGGGAGATTTGTGGTGTGGGGTAGAGGATACAGAGACAACATAGAGCATAAAAGGAATAAGAGAAGATGAACAATGGGGGTCGTGCATTGGATGAAAGAGAGAAGAGCATAGAAGTAGAAATATGCAGAAGAGAAATAGAGGATAGAAGTTGAATAAGGAAGGGGAGACTTGGATATGTAACAAACCATATCAGATACAGAGAAAGTAAGTAAAAGTTTTACAAGATTCAATCAGGGTGGTAGGGTGGTACTAGGGAGGATTGTAGTCCTCTAAATTCTAGTTGGTGCTAGAAGATATTATGGGAGTTGGTTCTTCCATCTAATTGGTGCTAGATAAATCTGAGAGTTGGTCCTCTCAGCAAGTTGTAGCTTTCTATCGAATGTTGTAGCCTTATATTTGAGTTGGAGCTCAAAGATTGTGATGTACATGAAATTTGGAGCTTGATTGACATCCTAAGAAGAAGAGGTTTTCACCCTTTATGGGTTTCCTTGGGAAAATCAGTGTCTCTATGTACTTTGTGTGATTGATCATTGTATGTCTATGCATTTTAAGTTATCAACAACATATTAAGTAATAATCTAGAAAGAATTAAAAAAAGGGAAAAGTTTCAAGATTATATGCATAACTGATTCACCCCACCCTCTCAGTTATATTTCCAACATATAATTCAATAGATCAATGACATCTCTAGCTAGCATCATCAAGATATATCACATAACCAAGGTGCCATAACTTCACTATCATAACTAACATTGCTCTTCAACAAAAAAATGCATCAATCCATACTCATGGGTTAGTGACATGCATCCATGCTAGCCATTCATTATTTTTATCATCACGTTACATAATCCAATATAGAATCATGAAAACCTACAGAAAACCATGTCAGAACCTGCAAAAACCACGTCAGATCCTTCAACATAGAGTTATACCATCACATCAAGATGCAACCCATGTGCATTTCCTTTGTCCCAAGGCTTTACCACATCTATGCATCCTGCTACACAAATAGTTCGCATATGTACGTGACCTATTCAAGTTCATGCCACATTTTTACATGAATTTTACCACTGTTACCCATGTATGCTTCAGTAGATGACACACTTGAGCCTCCTTTAAGGCTTCCATTCCACTCTGTTTGCTTAGTCTTCTTCACCCACTTTTGAAGGTGTCCCTGCTTCTTAGAACTTGATCTCTGAGCTTTCATGTTTTCAAAGATGTCTCCCTTCCTTATTTCATTTCTTATTCTAGTCATGCTATGTGAATTCCTCATCATGGAATTTCTTCTCGTGTTATAGAAATCCTAGGATTTGTGGCCAAATCCACTACAGCTGTAGCATCTCATGCTGTGACAGTGAATAACAATGTGTCCTTCTTGATCACATCTCCAACACCTTGTGGTGTTATAAAATCTTCAATTATATCTCCTTTCATAATATCTACATTCCAAATCTTTGTGACCATATTCATTACATGAATAACATTGACCATAAAAAACACTTTCATACCTTTTCTTTGGTGTACATTTTCTTTGAGGTGTAAAGGTAGCTTCTTGATGTCTTTCTTTCTTAGTTATTTTGAAACTTTCCTTTCCTTTTGTAGATGGTTGACTTGAAACCTTTTCTTCATCCTTTACCTCATGCTTCTTTGAGGTTCTTGCTTCAACATGTGTAGATTCTTTCTTGTATCCAAGACCTGATTTATCATTTGGTGATCTTTGACTTTCCAAAATCTCATTCAAGATTAGTGAGCTATTCAAGAATTTGTTTGAGTTCTCTACTTTATTTCTAAGATAAACAATTTCATCTTCTAACTTATGACATCAATCTTCCTTTTCATTGATTTGATTCTTCAATAGTTCCTCTACCCTTTTGGCTTCTTCAATTTGGGTCTTGAGATGGACAATAGTTTCAAAACTTTTATTGATTTCATCATCTACCTTCATATCTTCTTTTTCATTATTTAGTCTTGTGATATCTTCTTCCTTTTCTTCTAATTGAGTCTTATTACTCTCTTCTTGTTCTTTTAACATTCCCTTTAACTTCAGTATGTGCCTTTGAATCCTCCTAACAAACTTCTTAGTGTTATCTGAAAGATAGCTATAGTCTATATAATAATGGTCATTTCTATATTCATATAAACCATCTTCAGCTTTCTTTTAAAGTTCTAATAGATCTTCTTCTATTCTTTCCATGGGATAACTACCATCAAACTCTTTACAAACTATTTCTATATTTTCTTATTCACTTGTAGAGAAAAATTCAACATCATCACATTTTGAATCATTGCAATCAAGAGTCTTTGGAGATTCTTTACCTTCATTTGAAATACCTTCGAGATCTTCCTTTTTGCCAACATCATCACATGATTCTTTTCTTTCATTTGAAAAGTATTCAAGATCACATTTAGAAATAATGCATTCAAGAGTTTCTGGATATTCTTTACCTTTAATGATCTTGATGGACTGATCATCAACATMTTCTTTCTTGTTTTGATATGTGTCCTCTAGATTTAGCCATAGATCCTTRGCGAAAGTGCATTGTTCCATTCTCTCTTTGATAAGGCTTGAGAGTTCACTAAGAATGGTATTGAGAGCCAATGCATCATTCTTCTTTCCTTCCCCTTGAGAAACAAACTTTGATTTGTTATTCAAGGAAACTGATCCACCAATGGCTACCTTCCAAATAGTTGCTCCCATTTCCTTCAAATGTACTCTCATATCTATTCTCCAAGTAGAATATTTTTCCTAATCAAGGATTGGAACTTCATCATCCATTTGTGTGTCTATAGATCTCCTCCAAGCTTGTTAAGGCTTATAGTGAAGGCCCTCTCTTATACCAATTGTTGGACACACCAACCACACTTAGAGGGGGGGGGGTGAATGAGTGTGGAGCTCTTTTCTGAAAACTTCCCTCTTACACAAAACTCATTAGTTAACAATGACTATTTACTCATTACTTATTGTTGTCATTTATAACCAGTTAGATGTGAACACATATCAACAACATATCATCAATGAGTCATCACCACAAGGAACACAAATAACACAAGATGTATGTACAATTTTATTTTTATTAGGGACTTTAATCCTTGGGGTTTTTTAGCAACAACTGAATAGAGTACAACTCTACAAGAACACCATTTCTATATGCAAGACACAGCTTACATCCTCATCACCAATTGGGATGAGGAAAAAATCCTCCACAGATATCAATCTGTCACAGGTACGTGACCTATTGGTAGTGAAACACACATATGTACGCGCCCTACTAGTATTACATCTCGGGTATGTATGCGGCCAATCTATATTATAGCATGTGTATACTTCTGAGCAACTAGGGTTTTTCTTTTCATCACACACTCAGATCCTCTACAACCTACGATCACATTCTCTTTTGTCTTTCACTATCCAATCTGACACATAGCTAGTCACAACAAATCCAATCTCTCCAACAACTTATTCATGCTTCTCAAACATACATTATGAATTCTACTCAATCATGTATAAGAAACCAGTATAATATGGCAATCATATCAGCACTGAATCATAAGAGTTCTTCTCACTCCATCAACCAACACAAACAACATCACAATAACCATACCAAGAATGCCTTAATCATTCACCACACAACAAGCAATAGTATCCATCAAGACAATAATATAACCATACTAGAGTTTCTATGGAATATCCGAGCCCATAGAATGCAGATCTCGAACCTGCCTTTGTCTTCAGGATCTTGTCATCATCTCAGCCACAAGTCTTCAAGACTTTATCTACTGTATGCACCATGTCCTCATTCAGCCACGTATGTACACACCCTAAATCACTATAGCCCACATACACTTCAGAAACTAGGGTTTCTGAACTTCTGAGACTTTTGTCGTCATGATCTCAGACTTTCCAAAATTTTGATGCGTCCATGAGATCCTCCATACTCTCCCTCTCTCATAATAGATATTCAATCATGCTCAAGAGATACACAAGAGATACTCCCAAAATGTACATTTCACAAGAGACCCTTGCCTCTTATTTATACTCTTCATCTTCTAGGTCACTTAATCCATTTCTAGGTCACTTAACATATTTTCCTCAATTTAGGGTCAACTACTTTCCATAATTAGAAATTTATCCATTACTTTATCATTTAAATGTTCCTCCTTGACTTTGTCACCTCACTTTATCATTTAAATAATCTTCTTTGATTTATCACTTTATTTTATCATTTAAATAATGATTTATTCTTTACAATCTCTTTGACTTCTTTGACCTTTTGGGGCTTCAAGCCAACATGATATGAGGGTCCTCCAACTTCGTAAGGCCATAAATATCAAACCATGAGGAGTTATGTGACATTCCACATACCACCGAAAATGGCATGACAAGCACTACTCATTTAGGATAGTTTCACCAACAACTTGATTGATATTCATCTCATTATTCCACAATCAAACATGGGTTCTCCAACCATTCTTCTAGGATAACTCAATTGTAAAGCGTCTTCCCGTGAAGGCTTTCACCATAATGGGACCACTTTGGAGTTCATCCATTTGTGCACCTTATCAACCATGATAAGACCATATTGATCAATCTAATTATGCATCATATATCAAAGAAAGCATATTGATCCATCTTCATCTTTGCATCATGTATCCATGACAACTCATTGATCCATCTTCATCCATGCATGACATCATATGCATGAAATCATATGCATGACATCTATCCATTCTGATATATTACATTTGACATTAATCATCAATCAATCAATCCTTTTGCATAAATTAATCACTTGACATGAATCAATGACATCAATCAATCAAACCATTGGCATCAATGACAACATGATCCAACATTGCCTTGGTATCATGTGTGCATTTACCTGCTTCCAACAGACCTTTTTAGTACCTCGGTGGATTTACACACATTTCCCACATTTAAGTGTTTTGAAACTTCTTATGACATTTATAATGATATGATTTAGATATTTTTTAAATGACAAATAGAGGTGGGTGATACTAGAGATTAATCATAGGACAAGCATATTACTGGTCATTATTTATTCATTTTCAATATTGGAAAGTTTTATCATGGTTTTAAAGTTTTTAGACTTCAACTAAGAAATCATCTAGAGAATGGGGAAGAACTTAAAAGTGATCTTTTAAGAACAGGGATGGTGTAAAAAGTCTAAAGAAAACCATAATCCCCGAAGATCTCGACATGTTTTTCAGGTGTAGTACTCTGACAAAGACCATTTGAGAATTGGATTTCATAGTAATCAATCAATCATCTGAGATGAATCTTAACATCAGAAACTGTTTGAACTGTTTCAAATTTATTTTAAATGATAAGTCTTGAAATGAATGTTCCCTTTGACAATTGTTTTTGGATAAAAAATAATTCAAGTAGACAGGAATAATGGAAAATTTTAAACATAACAATCAAAGAAAAAAAACTTTACAATACATGACATATTTACAAAGAGTCCAATCTTATTTGATTAATAAAAATACGTTCTGAGAGCCTTCATATTCACTGGAAAAGTGTATGGTTTCCCTTATAAGTTTTGTAGATGAAAGGAGCCAGGATCCAATTTTTTTTTTAATAATGAACGGTCCCAACCACATATTTGAAACTTGGTGTGTTACCCTTTATCCTCATGTGCCTTATCCCACCTGAGGACCAAATATTCTATGTTGAAGTTTCTATCAGAGGATGAACTTACGTCAAACCAGTGTTTAACAATTTTTTGATGCTAATCTAATTTCCGTTTAGCTTGTGTTCTGGTTTCTTCAATTTGAAGTAAATCATTTATTCGACTTTCCAAGGCAATAAATTCTTCTTCTTGAAACATATAGGATAACTGAAGTGATGGTAATAGGACATTGGGAGGTAGGATAACTTATCTTCCATACATAAGGAAGAAAGGGGAGTTATTGATGGATTCTTTTTGGGGTGACCCTGTCATCCCATAGTGCATTATACAAGGCAATGTGCCAATTTTTATGATTATTCCACACTGTTCTATTTAGAGTTTTCATAAAATTTATGCTCGTTGATTCAGCCAGACCATTTCCTTGGGGGTAATAGCTGGCATGATATTTTAACTTAATTCATTTTTCTAAAGCACAAACATTCATGTCCAAGGAGGAAAAATAAGAAGCATTGTTGAAAACCATACATTATTGTATCCGAAAACGTGTGATGATATGAGAGTTTAGGAATGAAATCACTTGATTAGTGTTGACTACTCTTAAAGGCATGGCTTCATACCACCTGGTAAAATAATCTGTTGTCGTGAGAATGTATTTGTGTTGCTGTGAAGAGGTTGGGTTAATTGTCCTTATGATATCCAAACCCCATTACTGGAATGACGAATCAATCGTAATGGGTTGCAAAGGGAATGCGACTTTCTTGACTTGTCTTGCAACATTTTGACATATTGTGCATTTGTGGGCCATGGAATGAGCATCCTTAAACAACGTGGGCTAATAGTACCCTACTCTAAGGAATTTGTGAGTGTTGTTTTTGCTACCAAAGTGACCTCATGAATCATGAGAATGTAATTCAGTCAATACCCTTTTAGATTCTTCCTTTTCTAGGAAACGTAGCAATACACCATTAATTTTTTTTCTCAACAACACATCATTAATTAATTGAAATGGTGAAGATATGAGTCTTAGTGCTCTTCTGTTTTTGGGATTGAATTTTTTAGGGGTGGTTCCACGTGTCAAATAAAAATTAATATCATGATACCAGGAATTGGGCATGTTTTGTGCACAACAGATTTGTGTTTCATGAGGCAATGTCTCATCTAGTACTACTAGTTCATTGTCAGGCATATTAACTGAATCAACCACTAATTTGAAAAGACCCTGGCCCCTAACAATTTGTGTTGTTTTAATTTCAATATCATATTCTTGAAGAGAAGTCATCTAGTGAGCCTTATTTTCCCCAATCTCTTTTGAACTAATAAATTTTGCACTGCAAGGTAAGGAACAATGACTTTAGTTCTAGATTTCAAGAGATAAGGTCTAAATTTTTTTCATTGCTTTAAAGACAACAAAGGCTTGCTGATCGACTGTAGGATAATTTAATTCTTCTCCTTTAAAGGCATAACTCATAAATGAAATGGGGATTTCATTGTTATCATTTTTTTTCTGGGTGAGTACAACAATAGATGATCTATCTGACACAAATGTATAGAGAGTACAGTCTTTAGTAAAATCAAGACTCATCAAGGATGGAGCTTCTGTTATATATTTTCTAATGGAATTAAAAGCCAGGTTTTCTTGTGATCCACACTTAAAGACAATGTCCTTTTTTATCATATTTTGTAGCAGTCTAACCATCTCAGAAAAGCTAGGAAGAAAATGTTTGACAAAATTTATTTTACCAAGAAATGATTGCATGGCCTTTTTGGATGATGGAGGGGAAATATTGGCTATGGATTGAGTTCTGTCAGGATCTATCATCATTCCATCCTTTGACACTATGAATCCAAACAAATTTCCCTGATCAACAACAAAAAATCGATTTCTTGGGGTTTAATGAAATACCATACTTAAGACAACGTTCTAACAGAATTCTAAGGTGAGATATGTGATCCTTTTTATTCTTCAAAAAGGAGGTAAAGTCATCTAAGTAAACAACCACTGACTGATTTATAATCCCACGAAAAGCAATGTCCATTTCCCTTTGGAAAGCGGCTCCAGTATTAATTAGTACAAAAGGCATTTTACGATAAGCATAAGTTCCCCAAAGGGTCCAGAATGTAGTTTTAGGCTGATATGATGGAGACATTAGGACCTGGTTGTATCTCGAGAAACCATCCAATAAGGATAATATTTCAGAACCATATACCCATTGTAATATTTGTTCCATAGGGAGAATGGGATAATTGTCTTTATTAGATGCTAGGTTTAAGTTGCAAAAATCAACACAGAGTCGTATTTCTCCATTCTTTTTTCTTACGAGGAATAAATTGGATACCCATTGGGTGTGTCGAAAAAGAAAGATGATCTTGACTATTAACAACTTATTCAATTCCTTCTTGACTATGGGTTCTAGCTTCGAGTGCATCTTTCTCCATTTTTGTTGGAATGGTTGGGTTTGGGGCTTCATCGAGATTACATGTTGTATTATGTTTGGATAAAAAAAATTTAGATCATCATAGGTCCATGCAAATATGTCTTTAAATTATTTAAACAATCTAATAAACATATATTTTTTTTGTTGAGTACACCCTTTTTCCAAATTAATTTTTTGAGGGTTATCCTGCATTCCAAAATTTATAGTTTTATATTGCAGTGAGGAACTATTAGTTTTACAATTAAACACTCCCCTAAATTTGTCGTGTAAATCATACATTTTTTCTAATCTAATGCTAAATTTAATTATAGATTTTACCATCTCAGATGAGCTTTCAACCTAATGAGGATCAGATATTACCGAAAAATCGTGAATATTTTTGTCATGAGTGTTTTATGTTAAGCCCTAAATAGTGGCACATTATCCCTTAATTTGGGCATATTACATTAGTAATGTTATTTTATTTATGTTGGCTTGAGTCCATTAGTTGTAATTGTACCTCCTAGTCTCCTATATATACCAAGGAGACATTTTCATTTGGAATCATCTCGTATTTGGAAATTTATGTGGTGTATAAGGAGGTTTCCCCCTCGAAGAGGCTTATTTTATGAAATTCTCTCCTTTTCAAGGTGTTGAGTAATTCTTTTGGGTTTTTCTATGCTATCTTGATATTTGGTTCTTCGCATTTCGTATCAGAGCTCAAGTTCTTGGGGTTTCGCTGCTACATCTGAGACACCTTGAAATTTTCACAATATTGTTTTTTATACGATGTTTCAGACAAAACTCTTTGGAGGATATTTAGTATATGGAACAAGGTACGTTGGGTTCAAATTTCAGCTCTTGAGGCCTTAGACTTTCAGATATATAGCCTATATAAGATAGGGTTATGGAATCATCCTAAATTTAGTCATCAAAAAATTTTATCTATGAAATTTTTTCTGTAATGTTTCAGACCCTAAAATATGGAGGATAGTCACATGAATGATTAAGGTATCTTTGATGAAAATTTCATCTTCTGGGTATTCTTACATTTGTAGATACACCCTGTGGAAGATAGGGTATCTGACTAATCATGTTGACTAGTCTCAAACAGGTGTTCTAGGTAAAAAAATCATAAATTATTCCTAGGGTATCCAAATTGAGTGAGACCAATTACACTGGACAGTGGAAATTCTGTAGTATTTCTGGTACTATTTTCAGAATTGTATATCAGTTATTTTGTGTGGGGAACTCTATACAAGTGAGATCTCCTGGAAAGTCCAAAAATCAAAAAGTTGTGGGGAATTTACCATAACTTCCACTTGGCACATCCAATTTTGATTAGACCAGTGGAATTGAAGAGAAGAAATATCATAGAACTACAAAAAATAAATTGTCATACCCAGAAGGGCCGAAACTTTGGAGATACAACAGAAAAAATATTGTCTAATAGAACCACCTCAAAATCAAGGTTTAAAAGTGATACTTGACCAACATGCCACCAAAAAATGGAACTTCTGTTCATATTGAGAGGGGGGTGAATCAGTATCAAGTAAAATTTAAAACCTTTTTCAAATTATACTTAAACCATTCAATTATATCCAATGAGCAATGAACAATAATATAAGAGTTACACCAATACACCACAATACACCATGCACAATATATGAGAAAAAATCAATAACTATTGTTTAAGGGAAGTAATGACTTCCAAAGGTAGCTATAGATTCCAAATGCAAAGGGAGGGATAAACCTCCAAGAGGAACATACAATCCTCCAATATCAAGAGAGAGTTCAACTCTCCATCCTTGCCCCTTACTTCCACCCAATAATATATGAGAGATAATAAAACTTCACATTAAATCATCACCATCAACCAACCATCACATAGAACCTAATAATTCTTCCTGAGTGTTATAACCCTAATTTGCACCAGATATGCTTACATGACATCAGGCCATCTCATATGCCTTCTTTTCCAAGCTAGCACTAAACAACTCTTCTTTAAAAACACCCCTTTTAAAGGCCCATGCACCCTACTCCACTACATCCCGCGTGTACACTCTAGCTGACCCTCTACAGCCTGCGTGTACCTACAAAAGCACTAAAAATGGAAAGTTGCTGACAAAACGCATAGTTTTGGGTAAGTTAACTAAACCTTTAGACCATGCATGGCCAGTCACTTGAATAAATACCTAGATCCTTATAGCCTATAAAATAAGTGGCAGGGGTCCCATTTGAAAGGAGGAAAATCATAGTAAAGAAACTCTACCCGAATTAGCATTCCCCTTGCCCAAGATTCTGCAACCATTTTGTGATTTCAAAGAAGAAGAGAAGCAAGTGTGTTAGAAGTTGGTGCAAAGTAAAAGAGGATCCCAAGACCATATTCGTGGATAAGTGGTCATATTCATCATTGTAAGTTGCTTTAGTGAAGTCAATAATAAAGAAGTACTTTTCCCATCCCACCATATGAGGTTTTCATTGTTTATTACGTAAATGTTGATTAAATCTCTAACCCATTAATCCATAGATCAAATGCATGTGGAGTTATTTGTTTGTATTTTTTGAATGCAGGTCATCCTTGGGAGGAGAGTTTCATTCAAAGAGCGACCAAGCATGAAAAAGGATCGATAGAAAACATCAGAAATAAGGTATGTTCACTTGATCTTCTTAACTATGTATTTGCTTAAGAATAATGGGGATTAGGTTTGGTATGATGGTAAGAAGTAGGAATGTTTAGGTCTTTTATGCATGCATGATAAAACCTTAAGTGCTAGTTCGTAGGGGGATTTCCCACTCACAATGTAATTAACGACCATACTGGGGATCTCTCGGGTTTTCTAGGGATACTTTTTTGGTAGTTTTAAATTGGTTTCATCTTTTTTTTCTTTTTTTTTTCTGAGTTTCTGCAAGAGTCTGAGCTAGTAGGGATTCTGGTTTTCCATACCAGTACTCCCTGCTTTCTTTTATTGGCTTCATTTTATTTTTAGGAAGTCATAGAGGTACACGCGGCCTGTATAAGGCCTACATGCGTGTACACACGCCCTACCTTCACACAGCCTGCGTGTACACACTAGCTGATGAAGTATCCGTTGTGTGTTTGAGTTCAGAATATTTTTTTTTTTTTTTAGAGAGGCAGTCATCCTCTCCCTTGTCAGAAGTGATCCTTCTCAGGGATTTTCTGGATCTCATTCTGGTCTATGTTTTTGCACTTTGTAGCTTAGGTACCACCTCAGATTGGTTTTGTTCTATGAAATTTTCCTTGAATTTTTTTTCTTTTCTGACAAAGTAAGTTTCTGAGTCTTTAAGAGATTCTGGTTCTCAATACCAGTAGTCTCTGCCAGTGCTTGATTTCTTGTATTTTCATTTTTGAAGAGTTGCATAGGTACACATGGCCTGCATAAGGTCTACATGTATGTACACGTGCCTTGAACTTACACAACTTGCATGCACATGCTGGCTATTGAATTGTCAGCAACATGCCTGTTGAGAAAAATTTTGTTTAAGGAGAGGCAATCATCCTTTTCCTTGACAAGAGTTATACCTCTCGAGGTTTTTGGTCTCCTTCATAGCAGTCAACAACTTAGGTCTAATCACAACAATAGCTTTCTTTTTCATTAAAAATTTTTCCTCAAAAATTTTCTTTCATAGGGTTTTTAGAAAAGTGTGAGAATCTTCTTTTATCATCTTGTGTGTTATTGTTAGTAACTCTTTGTGATTTGCACTTAGGCCAAAATTTTTCTTGGTCTTTACTTGTCGTCATTTGTCCTTTTTGCTTTGCGAACATTAAATAATAAAAAAAAACACTCTTCTATTTCTTGGTTTCGTTAAGTAGTTGTTGGTTTTCATTAATAACCAGCAAAAGTTTTTCTTTCATAAGTTCTTGGCTATTTACTTAAGATAATAAATAGCTTGTAGTCGAGTGAAATCTTGTTTTGGGTTGCTGTTCAAAGATCTTAGAATTTTGTTTTTTGAAAAGTTGATTAAAATTTTTGTCAAGAAGAATTTATTTTGTTTCCATCTTTCTGTTTATCTTTTCTTTCATCTTTTAAAACATCACTAGTTTCACTTCCATAACCTTTGACTTAAGACACGCCATAAAAATTAACAATTAATTAACTAGTCTAGGCTAGAGCCTTGATTTAGGTTGGAGAGGAAACTCTTCAAGGCTGCAAAACATACATAAGAGTTTGTGCTAGAGAGTGTTAAAAGTACAGTATCATGAAATTTATCTGAGACCCCCCTCTAACACAGGGGATAAACACGAGGTCACATGTGGAAAGGTAGTGGAGATAACCCCTCCAAAGCCGGACCAAGCGTAGTGGGGAATGCATATAGAGGGCTTGTTTTTTTATTCTGTCGATTGCATTTGCCACAAAGCTTCGTGGGTCTCAAATATGTTCGAGGTCCTCAGTTGTCTTCCAGACCACTTGATTTTGATACCCTTGACAGTTTTTTGGCTTGATACCCTGCTCATTGAGGTCCACCCGACTATCGACTATACCCTCTTGGTGATTGTTCATGCACTAGCAAGCTAGTTGCCATTATTTTAGGGACTTACATAGGTGACTGCAGGGGTAGACCGTAGTACCTAGGACAGACATCGGGCCACACTTTGCAGATTACACCCGGAGGGTGCTTCCATGTTCGAGTTGCATTTGCACTAGTAAGTTGCTCTAGTGTTGGTTGTTGTAACTGCTCTTCCAAATAGTTTATCCATTGCTTGTTTTATCTCGTAGGGACTTTTTCTAGTGTGTATTGTTTTTGAATGAATAGAAATCCCTAGTGTGTCTTTGATCTTCTTACACAGTGGAGGATCACGAGCTTTTATGGTCACGAATGCTTCTTGGCCTGCCACCGGTTACACTAGATCCACCCCCGCCACCACTAAGGCGAAAGCTAGACCAACAAGGGTATTTTGAAGAGACCGGGTCACAGGAAACTGTGCCTGACCAACATCTGGAGGAACTAACCATTTCATACCTTGGAGCGAAAGCTCTTGGTCCACCTGAAACTCCAACCACTGATCTTTCGATGCCCATCATCATTCAAATTTATCCTTACGAATGCTAGATAGTGTCACACATAGAAATGGAAACAAACGCTTCCACTTCTTCCGATAATTATCCTATTCCCACTACGATTGTCACCACAAGGGGTGTTCCACCTCCTAAGCCATTGTCATCGATCTGAGCCACCATGGTCTCGACTGCCTCTACCTTGAGTAGTGGTCTAATCCCATATTTGGTGGTGACCACTGCTCCTTTCACATAAAGTGCAATAGGCCCTCCATTCTCATACAGGATGCCTAGCACAGGTACAAGCCATGTACTCTCCTACTCCACTTTACAAACTTTAGGTATGGGGGCAGGGAGATCTAGCACTCCTCTGCAAGGACCCATGGGGGGGAATTTAGCTCCCTTTAATGCTTTCCCTTATGGAGGAGGTCATATACCTCCTTCATCCCCTTCGCTCGGTGGTGCCCACCAACAATCCATCAGGCTGAACACACACCATGGTTCATTTGGAGTAGGGAGTCAAGGACCACCTTCTCATAATATGCCAATAGGTTCGACACCATTTTCTTTGTTCGATGCGTTTGGTAACAATGCTTTCTCATCAGCTTCTTTCCCGACTGGGGGCAACCCTGGTTATGGACAACCTAATCCTATGCAGGGTACTATTCCTGCACAGGGGGTAAACCCAGGAACTTATTCCACATAAGGACCTTGGAATTCTTGGTAGGAATCAGTTCCCTCGTCAGGAATGTCGATCGGGGGCAATTCTTTTCATAACCAATGGAACCCAGGGCAAGGTGCAGTACCTATGCCCATGGGACTAGCATGGGGAAACCCTTCCCAAAGCCCTCTGAATGTAATGCACGCCCAAACATCTATGTGATATTTCAGGAATCAACCGATGGTGTCTCATCAAATGAAAAATATGTACACTGGTCATGGGCATGGTTTTTACCAAAATCTAGGCCAACAACCCAACTTTTCCTGGCAACCTGGTGCCTGTCAAACTCCAGGCCCCTTTTTCCATGGTTATCACCAACAACCCAAACTACCTTTCCTAGCAACCTTGCATTTGTGAGACTTAACAAGGCTGTTGAATGACCCTATCTGTCACGATCCGTGTTGGCCCCCTATGCCGATGAAGTTGCCTTTGGACATACCAATATTTGAAGCCAAGCCTAATGAATATCCAGGAGATCATGTGACTACTTTTCACCTTTGGTTCTCGTCTAATTCGTTGAAGGACAACTCTATATAGTTTCGATTGTTTCAACATACTCTCAATGGGAGTGCTGCAAAATGGTACATTGAGATCAACTGCTCAAGATACTCTTCCTTCGATGAATTGGCAATGGATTTTCTAAACTATTTCCAATTACCTGTGAGATACAATGCTAGCACAAAATTGCTGGCCAATTTCGAATAGACAAAAGAGGACCATATCTCTGATCACATCCGAGAATGGAGATGTTGGAAGAGTTTGATTAAGGTGCTAGTCCCACCAACATTCCTGCTTGAGTGGTTCCTTAAGTCTTTGGTCCCACAATTATCCAAATACGTCGCAACGTTAGGAGTGTTTTCCAAAGAAGATGCAATCATGAGAGCTCAACAACTTGAGCTAATCTATTCTCTGTCTATTTTACTGTACAAGATCTTTCCAGATGCACCACGATCAATACTTGATAAAAGAAGATAGACAGTTGGACCACATGTTGACGGTATTGTTGGTTTAGCACAAACAAATCCCACTGACCAACTGATGAAACAATTGCAACAATTTTCTATCCAACATACAGTGGCCAGCCAGACTATTGTTCTGGCTGCTCCCCCTACCCAAATGTTAGATGTACATAGTGTGAAATCGAAAAATTCAAAGGCCACCCAACAGCCTAATGGAAAGAAGAAACAACATAATAAGGGTAAGGGGGATAATAAACCCACTAATAATGCTGGCAGGGGAAACAACGACAAAAGGAAATCAAAGTATCTATGTAATCTGTGTGTGAAAGACCACCCGACTCACCAATTCCCTCAGTTGGCAGAGGCCCAAAAGTTATTGTCACAACAACAACCTGCTGTGTTAAAAAACCCATTTCAACATGGCCAAAATCTAACTCAATCCTCTACAAGTGTTGAAGGGGGAAGCCAAGGACCCCCTCCATATTCAAACAATCCTGCATCCGCGAATGTGTAATGTACCTCAAAAAAAACTGTCAATTTTTTTTGTTTTTGTTTGTACATTTATCCTTGAATAGTTTCGAGATTCAAGCAACTAAGCTTTTTGTTATATAGCTCAAGTATGAAATTTTTTTAGAGTCCTTATTGTCATCGACTGTCATTACCATTCAACTTAAAGTTTTCTAATCAACAATATAATAAGTGTTTACTTCTCACTTTAATGTTTATTTAAATTCTTGTAATTATAATTACTTTCCTATCTATTTGTACTTATAACAATACCACAGTCTTAACAAATACAAACAACTTTGGGATTTTATGGCCAAATCCTTACACGTTAGATCCTACATAGAAACATTAGCATATGTTTACAATACAAATGACTTTGGAATTTTATGGCCTAGGCCTCATGCGTTAGTCCATACACATACTCATACGATGAAAATGACCAAACAGACTTAGGTAAAAGTGGTATTAGTCTATACTCCTCTGCGAGAGTTTAAATATAGGCAGACTCCTTTAGTTTTTAAAAAGTACCCAAATACAAGATAGTGGTTAGATAAGACCCTTCCAGTTAAACTCAAAGTATGAATATTCCATAATCCTCCACCTGTGCTAGTAATCATATTCGGCTCCACCTGTTCGTAACATAGCATGAACTATACATGTAATAACTGCATTCATTGTGATTTAGGGTTTAGGTCTGATATGCATTTACCCGTCCCATTCGGCTCCACCTATCCGAACGTAGTGTCAACTATGCATTGTATTAACTGCATTTACTGTGATTTGGGTTTAAAGATTTCCATGAGTCACATTGGCACTTCTTTACTCAGTAGCTCATTAATTACCAAAGGAGGGGTAGGTATGATATGCACTTAATCCTGGCCAGGGAATTAAAGGAGGGAGGGTATATGTTGCAGTTGAGGCCATCACCTATCCTTCTATCCAATATGGACATGACAAGTCGATCTCATCACCTAGTCGTTCGTACCCATAGACCCCATTCTTCGAGAAAGGGATTAGTTAGGTTGATGGATTCTGTTGTGGAGAGGTCCTATAGAAGTCTAACTCTGTGAATTTAATTTCTTGGTGAGGAGAACAGTAGTGAGGTTTTTCTCATAGTGGAGGCAACATCGCTATCTACCCTACTGGTAAGGTTCTTGTTACTTTTGTATCTCTAGTTCTGAGATTGTGGCCGAGTTTTTTCTTCCTCTTTCAACCACTATGGGTGACCTACATGCCATAGTGATTATACTCTCTGTAAGTGGTTGTTATCTTTCTGCCAAGACTCCAGGAAGGTTCTGGAAGTTCCTCCCCTCTGCTAGGCAGTTGTATTACCATGTCCTTATCTGTTCTGGAAATTTCCGAAGGGGCATGATACCTCGTCCCTTTGTTTCTTGGTGTTTTCACAAGTAGATTGTCTCTAGGGCATGATGTTTTCTATTCTGCTTCGCTATCCTGTATCATTTTTTGGTATTGAGCTTCTATGGGGTTTTCCCGGATTCCATTCCAGAAACTACATTTATTACGATGAGGGCGTTGCACTGTAACTGCAGTATTTCCTTTTCGATATTAATGAATTTTTTTTGTTTCGTTGGCTCTAAACTTCCATCGTGGCTGGTTATACTTTGTTTAGTATCTGAATAGGGTTTTTCCAACCCAACTCCACTCTTCTGCCTTAAGGGTCCCATTCACTTGTATACCATCCTCACCAATCAACCCGTAATCCTAATGAAAGAGCTCCTAAAAGGACCTTTCCTAAAAGTGTTTTCCAAATCTTGGTTTGAATGGTATTTCTTGGTTTGAAAGATTCATACCATATAACTGGTAATTATTTGCGGGTTCTGTAATGGCTTACTGTGGTCCGTCGATAGATTAATTCAATCTGTATTACTTAAATCCTTTCTTTGTAAATTTTTAAAGGAACGTATTCCTATATTTAACATTCATGTTAATTGTATCTTCGATTTTATCTCTTTACAAAGATTTTGTTTAGTAGTTATCTGTATATTGTCTATAACTTAGAATATATTCAATCTCAGTTTAACGTCTCTAGAATCGGTGCTGGACTACTGTTATATTTACAAAAGTCGTAATTTTCTTCTATAACTCTCTTTTTGAACTAGATGTTGTAACTAATGATGGGACCTTGTTTTGATGCGAGGGTACCATCAGCTTAATCAAGCTCACTCCTCCCCTTTTCGGTTGGCGGACAACCATGGCTGGGAGATGGATCATGCCCATGGAAAAATCCAAGATAAGTACAGGTTCTGTCAATGATGTATTTCCATTCTGTAGATAATTTCATTCAACCTCCTTTCGTATAATTATAATATTTCAATGGGATGTTTAGTTACTAATATTTTATTTATACGAATTTTGCAGAGTCCTCATCGGTAAGCAGCTTCAGATATCCATGTCCATCCTTGGAGATAAAGGTACTCGGGTTCCATGCCCGTAACCCTCACTGTCTCATTCCTTTATTTCTAAAGGAAGGGCATGATCCCTTTCCAGTCTTTTTATTTACTGTGTAGTTGTGTTCCAGTTTCGGTACCATTGAATAAGGGTAACCCATCTTGTGATGGAAATTTCTATCGTTGGAAAATAAAACACCGTATGGGATATTCATTTGTTTCAATTCCAAACGAGATATGTAATATTATTCTTAAAAGAATTACAGGGTTTCCCTTCTGCCTACTTGTGTTGGCATACTGGTTATTTTATTGGTTTAATATACTAGCTCCATATTGGCTACTTCCTCGAAAGGATTTTGAAAAAGAAAAAGGTACTCAACTATTTCCAGCTATATGTATGTCTTGTTTTTAGGTGACTCTGGATCACAAGATGGTAACTGAATTCAATTTTCACTTACTGTACTTTGTGTTAAAGGCTTTCCTTTGAAAATTCTAGGTGATTATGTTTTATTTACACAGTTATGAATTTACTCAAGGGTATGTGCTAAGTTTTGGGATGTCCCCTCTTCCTTGGGGCTTCGCACCTCTCATGATTAGTTCTGGTAATTAAACTGTGTTAATCTGATTCACTCAAAGGATTTCCTAACATTTCAACCTATAACTTTTCATTAAACACTGGTTTGATATAAAGATGTGTAAATGTTGTAGGTGGTTTTTGGTATTCGCAAGATGACTTCTGTACTTTAAATATACATATAAATATTAGACACTTGCAATTAGGGTTATCTCCCAAAAATCATGACTGTTAAGCTGGTACATGGAAGAAATATTAGTTAATTACTCTACTACTGCTCATGCTTTTATATATCCGAAAATATGTATATGTACATATATATATTTATATCTATACACTATGCAGTTTCCATTTACATTCAATATATAGGTAAACTCAAATCTGCATTGCATTTTACTTGTGGGATTTTCAACGACAACACTTTACCTTACTATAGTAGTAATCAAACCACAACACAATTATTCTTTAATAATTGACTAGGAAAATCTTTTCAGCTAGTATACTTTCGGGGACTAGTATTCATAACATAAATGAGATACAACAAAGACAATCCATTCCAAACTAGTGGGGAGACATTCTAGCAGTTCCTAAGTTTCAATAAGACACATTCGATATTTCATATTTAATATTAATCCTAATTAGAATTAACAGATGCATTCTATCAAGTATCTAACCATTTAACATTCAGCCAGAGAAGGGACAAAAATAACATATCTGAAATATTACGCTGAAAGACAAAGGGAACAACCACATTCCTCCCAACTGTAGAATAGGGCAGCCAAATTACTTGCCCAATTCACCCCCTATCTTGACCATGAATCCATGAGGGTGAACTTGGAAAAACTTCTCTTCAACAATGTCCTACAGCTCCAACAGTTTCCCTTGCCTCACACTCAAGCAGTGTTCATAACAGCAAGTAAATCAATAGTCTCCTTCCCCAGCATACTTGGCAGCGTCTTGCCTCCTCTCATATGCTACTTATCATTTGCCTTGGTCTTTTCCCTCCCTTGGGAATTTTTGCAGCTTTCTAAATCCCTGATTTTTAGGGGATGCCAATGGCCAAATCACTGATTTTCCACTTGTAATAATCAACCCATAGGTAGTTCCAACATGTTCCCCACACATGGAGTCATGGTCAACTAAATTTAACATGGTTGTTCCATTTGTCCTCCTGCAATCAATATAAAATATTATGTTTTTATACAAGTGTCATAGTCAAATAGTTAGTTGGGTCAAATCGGGTCTCTGCCCAATAGTCAAAATAATTAATTACAATTACCAAATTCAAAATTCGGAATTGCCATAAATGGAAAAAAATTTCGACTTTGAATTTACTAAAAACGGAATAAATTTCCAGCAATTTTAAATTTCAAAAATATTTTATTTTTGGGGATGTCACAAAATGTGTATATGATGAAAGGTGATGCCTATATATCGACTAGAGCACATGATTATACCAAGCCAAGCACCTCTGATAAAGGTAAAGAAGATGAAACCCCATCTCTTCCTCTTCAGATCGAGAAGACGTTGGGAGAAACCATGACACGAATCCCAAAAGGTGCATTTAAGAAAGATTCTCACAACCAAAATGAAAGGGCCACCCAAAACTACTATGTGGTGGTGGATTTGTCTCAAACCCCTTGTGCAAAATCTTCCTTGGAAGTACTCCAAAGCTTCCCTTCCCAGAGAAAGGCTTTGTTAGCCGCTTTAGGATCCACCGAGACTTGTAATCCGGGTACGATCATGCTTGATACAACTGAATTGAAGCCTCATCTCCCTTACCACGTAGCATTCCAGATAGTCGTGGCTTACACCACGAAAAATTTTACTCGGAACATTTTCCGCACGGTGGTTCATGAGGGCGCCTCAACATGTGTAATGTCTTTGGCGTGTTGGAAGGCCATTGGCCAGCCCATTTTTCCTCCGTCACCTACTCTTCTTACCACTTTCGACGGTCATTTGTTCTGACCACATGGAATTATCCCCTCTTTTCCCGTGCAGTTGGGAGGGAAAACCATGTGTGTTGAGGTTGAAGTGGTTGACGCATCTCTTGACTACAATCTCTTGTTAGGGAGGCATTGGACCTATGCTATGCAAGCAATAGTCACTACAGTTTTTCGGGTCTTATTGTTTCCACACGAGGGTCGAATCATGACCATTGATCAATTGTCCTTCTCCCATCCTGACCCTTCATTGGGGGCATCTGCAGTCCCAATGATTGATAACCCTCAACCCGAAGTTGTCAACACAGGGGTTGGTTTGTGCCCACATTTGATGGGTAATTTCGATTACCCACCTCCTCAAGGCGATGTTAAGTTCATATCTGACCACCATAAGGTTGAGATTTTCTAAGTTTCATCGTTTTGCTAGACTTACTTTAATGATCCATGGATTATTCCTTCCACATCAGCCATGGTGGAAGGGAAAGGGCACCATGGTATGTCCATGCCCTTGTCAGTGGCAGAAGTGGCGTACTCTTTAGTCCAACAAGCTTCCACCAACCCTGATCCAACTCCCGCACAAAAGTTAGATCCAATTCTATAGCCTATTTGGACTCAAGGTTCCCTCGCTGATATAGATTCTTTAGACTTAGTATTTCCCTCAGACTAAGCAATCATTGAAGCAATGACTAGTCTGGACAAACCCTGGGACGATATCCATCACAGATCTTACTTCCTCCCAGAGTTAGGTAGAATTGAAGCAGGGGAATTCACCTCGACCATGATTGGATATAGGTCTTGTCCTATCAATCCTTTGGCTACACATGTTGTTTATGCCGAGGGTAATATGGCAACCATCACTGAAACTATACCTATAAACATCTCCAGAACCCCTGGCGTCATGGAGAATGTTTTCGTCGGAGCTGACTGCTCCCTTGAAGAGATTCAAATATACACAGATTTATTTAAGGAATTCCGTGACATTTTTGCTTGGTATTACGAGGAAATGCCAGGAATCAATCCAAAAATTGTTGAACATGAAATCACGACTTATCTTGACGCTAAGCCGGTTTGGCAAAAGCTTCGTCCAGATAATCCTAAGAAAGAAGTAGCTATTAAGGTTGAAGTAGAGAAACTTCTCAAGGCAGGTTTTATCTGCCCCGTCCATTTGACCCAATGGGTGTCAAACCCTGTGTCTTTTAACAAAAAGAAGGGCAAAATTCGCGTATGTATGGACTTTCATGATTTGAACAAATCCAGTCCAAAAGATAATTTCCCCACACCATTTATTGACTAGATAGTCGATGAATGTGCAGGTTGCGAGGCCTTTTCTTTCATGGATGTTTTTTCTGGATATAATCAGATACAAATCAAACCCAAAGACCAACACAAAACAACATTCATTTGTCCATGGGGTAAATTCGCGTATCGTAAGATGCCTTTTGGTCTGAAAAATGCAAGAGCTACCTTTCAGTGACCCATGTCTTTTTCTTTCCACGATCTCAAACATATCATCGAGGTCTACTTAGATTATTTATCATTATGATCTCGTAAGATAATTGATCATCCCACGCACCTTCGACTTATGTTTGAGCGATGTCGCTACTTCCAGATTCACTTAAATCCCAAGAAGTGTAGTTTTTGAGTGATGTCAGGCCATCTGCTAGGTTTCATAGTTTCAACAATAGGGCTCATGGTCAATCCTCTCAAGTTTGAGGCAATAGTTCAGTTGTCTCCCTCACGTACAATCCTTCAACTTCAGAGTGTACAGGGAAAACTGATCTTTTTGCAATGTTTCATCGCAAACTATCCTGAGATCACAAAGGGATTTATGCACTTACTGAAGAAAGATGTTCCTTTTCATTGGGATGATGCCACTCAATGCTCCTTCAATGTTTTGAAACATGCCCTCACAATTTCCCCTCTACTTCAGCCACCCAATTATAACAAATATTTCTTATTATACATGGTTGCAACAGAGTCAACCATTGGCATGGTATTAGTTCAGGAGGATGATTTTGTCTCAGAATATGTGATTTATTACCTGATTCAAGGCCTGGTTGGAACAAAACTCAATTATTCTCATATCAAAAAAATTGCATTGGCAATAGTCCATGTTGTCCAATGGTTCCATCATTATGTTTTGTTTCGCAAGACCACCGTAATTGCCATTGTGAATCCATTTCAATACGTGTTGACACCACGGGTAATTGGCGGAAAGATCAGTAGATGGATAGTTTTCCTCCAGGAATTTGACTTAGATTTCATTTTGGATAAATCCAAAAAGTCACTGGTCTTTGCGGAACTCATCTCGGAACTTTCGGTCGAGTGAGGTGATGTTATGATCGAAGAATCACCTATTCAAGAAAACATGTTTTTTATAGCATATTCGGACCCCTGGTATGGAGATATACATTCTATATCCATACTTTGAAGTGCCCCACCTCTGCTTCTCTTAATGAGCATCACCGTATACGCCATCAGGACAAGAACTACCTCATACTCGAAGATACTCTGTATCGTCACGGTGTAGATTTCATCCTTCACCGGTGCCTCACTCATGAAGAAGCATAAATCATGCTTAATGATTACCATACTGGAGCATGTGGTGGTCATTTGTCTGGGTTGGAAACAACCCAAAATATTTTACAAGCCGGTTACTTCTGGCCAACACTAATTAAAGATTGTATCGCATCAGTCAAGAAGTTCCACCCATGTCAAATCTTCTCATGGAAGATGAGGGCACATCTCGCTCTCATGTTTCCCTTCATCATCATTGGCCCCTTCATCAAATGGGGGATTGATTACACTACCTGAAACCCTCCTTTAGAAAGGGGGCACCATTATATCATAGTAGCAGTAGAGTACTTCACCAAGTGGGTCAAAGCTATGATAATGTTCAAAGATGATGGCGAGACTGCCGCCCTCCTTTTGTTTAACCAGATTATAGCACAGTTCAGCATCCTGAGAGAGATTGTCACTGACCATGGCAGTCACTTGCAGAACACAATGATGACTGAGTTAACATCAAATCTTGGGTTAAGGCAAGAACATTCATTACCCTACTACCCTCAAGAGAATGGTCAGGTGGAAGTTGTCAATAAATATCTTCAGACCATCCTACAACGAACGATCAATTCATCCAAATCAAATTGGCATTTGATGTTATACTCAACATTATGGGCCTACCAAATGTCTGTTAAGACTGCAACTGGGTTCTCACCTTTTCAACTCATTTATGGGTTGGAAGCAGTCTTTCCCATAGAATTCTAGATCCCATCTTTAAAGTTGGTAGTAGAGTTATTGCCAGAAACTTCACCTCTTGAAGAGTGTTTATTATATCTCAAGCAGCTCAATGAGTAGTATCGTGATGTGGCCTTAGCTAACGAATCTCACAAACAAAAAGTCAAGTGTCAGTATGATCGTTTTGTTCGTCCTCATATTTTCTTGGAAGGCGACCTTGTCCTAGTCTATGACCAAGATAAGGACCCCCTGGGGTAAGGCAAGTTCAAACCCATGTGGTTCAGACCTTTCATCATAAAAGAGGTTCTAAAAGAGGGTGCTTATTGTCTGGTATATTTTGAGGGAAATGCTTTGGCAGAGCCTAGAAATGGGCTCTACCTCAAGAAGTATTACTCATAGGTAGGTCACCTTCGGTAACTTTTTGTAACATATGTATAGTCTTTGTACTATTAATTGTTGGTTTCTTTTGGTTTTATGGATGTGTCATTTTTTCTGTTATCTTTTATCACTATGGCATATGTCAAGTGAATCAAAGGTCTTCATTGGATTTGTAGACAATGCTAGCCAACACACTCAGAAGCTTGCCTTCGCAGCTTGGGTAATTTTTACACCTCAGGGCCAGTTGCTATCTTCAGGAGGTATATGTTTAGGTGACACCACAAACAATGTCGTTGAATACAATGAAAATATTGAGTTTCTTCTTGATGCTTTGTCACTTGGTATCTCTCACCTCCAAGTCTATTTAGATGCTCAACTTGTTGTGTCTTAGTTAAATAGAGTCTACTGTGTTCATGATCCTACTTTATACTGATGGTTCCTTAGGGCACATCTCTTAGAATGAAGCTTTGATTATATTACATATTTTCATGTTCCTAGGAGATTAAATCAAGTCACAGATACTCTAGCTAATCAAATTTTAGATTGGCATCTCGCACACATCTAAGAAAGACACACACATAAACATGTAAATACTTTTTTAAATGAAAAGTAATCCATAAAACATAAAAAATACATAAAAATACATATAAAATATCAAAAGTATCAGAGTACATGTGTGGGCACAAGCGCCTCAAAAATACGTCCAGTAACGAGTCATGGGGCTTATGCCCTCAAAAATATACAAATAGTGCCCTTGACACATGAAAAGTCCAGCCTAACTAAGGACGGGGCTTGTTGGCCCTGTTGTAATGGTCAACTATGTTTTCCAAACGACGAAAAAGTCGGACCCACGTCTGTGGTGCCCCCACTACATGAGGCTGCATAGACAATGACAGATCCTTGATCTCTGCCATGGGGACTGTGCGAGTAAGTGAGGTAAATTTTCTCTTACTCGTCTCAAAACTCTCTCAGCCTCACCGGCTGGAGGTACTCCTGTTGTCATTGGTCCGTCGGCTACAGCTGGGGTGGCCTCTAGTCAAGGATGTCGCTTGTTCCTCACATAGTCTATTGGTCATACTAGCCCCACATATTCACATAACAGTCACAAATCTGTTAGATACTCTAGTGTATAAAAAATATGATATATATATATATATATATATATATAAAAAAAAAACAACAACAACAAAAAAACAAATAAAACTTACCCATATCTCCTTGCTACTCTCCATGAGGTACCAGTATCTCAGGGTCTCTAGAGAAGTCAATCCCAGTATAGGGGTATTCCTCTATGACCGGAATCTGTCACACCCACCAAGAAAATAATTTGTCATCGAAGGCCTCAATGGTCCTCCCTCCCCCCTGTCGCGACAATAGCACCACCCATCTGCATAATGCGAGGAGAGAGGACTTGTGCCCTCATATAGTCTCTCTAGGACTGAAATTGGGCACTCTCTCAAAGAAGAAAGCATAAAGAAACGTCCCAAATCCGAAGTTCCTCTGATTCTACATTTGGCACTCTATTAATTGCCTCTTCATACAATCCAGTAAAGTGGTGCTCCAGTCAAATATTTGTGCATTTAAGCATTGAACTACACAATTCATGTGCACACGGGAAGCCTGATGCAAATACGCAGACCCAGTAATCCGCCCAATGAGAAACACTATCACTTTTTCTAATAAGTTAGAGATATTTCTTATCAGAACTTGCGATCTTGTTCTATCAGTATCGGCTTCACAATGGAGTCCAATCAACTCCTATATGTTATGAGGCCCAAAAGGAAAGGTAGGAAAATTGACTGGTTCCTCTCTCCTCGAGAGGCCAGTCAGGAAATATATATCCTCTATTGTTGGAGCCAACGACTGCCCCTATAGCATAAAGTCCTCTACATAGGGATGCCAATAATCCACCATGGCATTCAATAGACTAGGTTGTGCTCACATGAAAGGACAATGGAAAAACTTTAAAAAACCACACTGCAATAGTGCATTGAGAGCATCAGGGTCCTCATCGACCAACACATCAATATCCTCATGCTCTCTTTCCCTCCACTGAACATACATCCTGCAAATAGACAAAGTTTAGGAGGGTTAACTCTTGTTTTTAATCTTTTTTTACACTAAATGGAAGGTGCACGCGGGTTGTAGTGATCACAGTAGCRTGTACACTCAGGCTGTCATAAGGCAGCCTACATGTACACTCAAGATGTTATAAGACGACCTGTGTGGACATAGGGMTGACCTTTTAAAGGTCAACACCCCCCCCCCAAAATGAACTTAAATKCATAAAGAAAGAATTAAAATGCAAGAGGGGGTAGTGAGTACTTACCTGGACCAAGAGGATAATCATTTCATCCACTAAAGCTCTCAGAACCAACTCTTTTCACAAAGGGGTAGTTTTGGTTTTTAGTCAATTTCTCAATTAGCAATGGTGATAATGAGCTGCCAACTTCTATTTATAGACTTTTTGGCCTCTTTTTGTCAATTTTTGGACCCTTTTGTCATTTTTTCTAAACTGAAAATCATTTAGTATGGTTCAAGAGTTTTCTTTGGATTGTCACGAGACRTTTTCTTTGGGTATTTGGAAACCTTTTGGAGTTTTGGGTCGTTTTGAAGGTCCTTTGGTAAAAATACATTTTTTCCAACTCGTTGCATTTAAGATAGGATTCCACCTCCACTTTTTGCATCTTGTTGTATTTTCCTCTTTACCATAGGATCGATCCCACTGAGTTGCGACACAAAACCATCATTATTTATTTAGGTGTGTCGTAATTTATTGGTAGATCCTACCTTAACATGGATGGCCTAGGTAGATCCTGTTTGCATTTTGTTGTCCATGCTATCACTAACGATTATAGGCCTGGGAGTCCTTACTAGCTTTTCCTGATTATGACTTTGATCCTCATTTTCATAATTTTGTATCACTCTTGACCTCACCCTCGGAAATCCCAAAACTTAATGGGTCTTCTTTTAAGATCTTTTCAGACCCTCTAAACATGAAAAGATTGCCGAGTGATCTAGTTAACCTTCATGCTCGCTAAACTGAAATTTGAAGTCACGTCTATCCGATAGTAGTTTACCCCTTTTTCGGTTTGTATGGTCAATTGTACGAACAAAGGTATACTCTAGGAGCCTCGGTTATCTAGAAGAGTACTCTCAGGTGTAATTTTAACCCTTTTTCGGGCCTGAGGGACTAAATTTACGAAAAAGGAACCCTCACGGAGTCCATAGTTAATCTCTTTAACACTCATTAAAATGGTCCAGAATAAAATTCCTGACAGGAGTCCATAGTTAATCTTTTTTTCAGACTCCTTAAAAATGAAAAATATTGCCAAGTGACCTTGACTTTATCACACTCGTTAAAATGGTTTTGAATAGACGTCTAGTCGGTGCTATTTTACCCCTTTTTCAAGCTGACTAAACTATCTCCGAAAAAGGTACCCCAACGGAGTCTCCTTTTATGTTTTTTTAGACTCTCTAAATATGAAAAACCACCGAGCTTACCTTCTCTAGGCTCATTAAAAGTACATCGAAGGACATTACCATTGTGTGTTTTGTTAACCGCGATTGCATACTCATGTCTTTGGCCTAATGTCGGCTCCATGTTTCTCTCAACTGAACCATCTGAAGCATGCCTTATACGCAAGTCTTGTAGCACTTTGCCTTTGTGTCTTGACACCTTTGGCCCCAGGT
>ML855889.1:17218-28020 GCA_009831015.1 Picea engelmannii | reverse complement strand
TCGATGACTTTATTTAATGAAGAAATATGGAAGACTAGATGTACACATGAAGATGGAGGCAACTCCAATTTATATGCCATACTTCCATTCCTTTGCTAAACTTTATAAGGGAAATAATACATGAGTTCTAATTTATTGTCCTTCTTTTGTTGCTTGAGGGACGTCGGTTTGTATGGATGTAGCCTCAAAAATACCCAATCCCCCACTTATAATTCCCTTTCACTGCGATGTTGATCTACTTGTTGTTTCATCCTATTTTGTGCCATAACTAAGTTGTCCTTAAATTGTTTGAGGACCTCTTATTGGTTCCCTATGTGGTCCTCCACTGCTTGAACCTTTGTATTCCCTTTCAAGGGTGATTTAATGGATGGAGGATAATATCCATAAAGTGCTAGAAATGGGGACATTTTTGATGAAGTATGGAAGGATGTGTTGTACCACCATTCCACCAAGGGAAACCACTTGACCCATTGTGTCTGTTTAATGGATGCAAAGAAAATAATTTATCCTTCTAGACATTTATTCACAATCTTAGTTTTCCCATCGGATTGAGGGTGGTAAGATGAGTTCTGAGCCAATTGAGTACCCAAACAAGAAAATAATTTAGGTCAAAAATTTCTTGTGAAAATTGGATCTTTGTCACTTATAATAATCTTGGGGACTCCATGTAGATTTTGAACCATTTCCATAAATGTTGTGGCTACTTTACTTGCTTTAAAAGGATGAGAAAGAGAGAAAAAATGGGCATAATTTGTCAGTCGATCCACTACTACCATGATGACATTCCTTCCTTCAGATTTGAGTAAACCTGTAACAAAATCCATTGAAACTTCTTCCCAATGTTGACTTGGTATAACTAATGGTTGTAGGAGACCTAGAGTCTTGATTATCTCTCCCTTATTCTGTTGGCAGACCAAAAATTCAGAAACAAACTTTTGAACATCAGTTTTAAGACCTTTGCAAAAAAAATCCTTCTTGATTCTGTGGTACGTTTTCAAGAATCCTGAATGTCCTTCTATAGGAAAAATGTGCAATTGCAGAAGGACCTTCTGTTTGAGTTATGAATTCTTACATAAATATAGGTGCCATTTATTAACTATATGTAATATGGCCAACATTTCATTTTCATAAATGGGTTTGACTAATTTTTTCCCTTTAAGTTGGCTGCTTCCAAATGCAAGGGTCCTTCCTTCTTGCATTAAAACTGCACCAATTCCATGTCCCGAGGCATCACACTTCACAATAAATGTTTTTGTAAAGTTAGGTCTGGCCAAGACAAAATTTGTACACATAGCCTCCTTGAGTTTTTCAAAAGCTTTTGTTGCTTCTTCGGTCCAAAAAAATGCTTCCTTCTTTAATAATGATGTTAGAGGTGTGACTATTTGACCATAGTTCTTGAAAAACTTGTGGTAATAGCCTGTTAATCATAAGAATCCTCTAAGTTTCTTCAAGGTTTTGGGAATTGGCCATTCCATCATAGATTTAATTTTGCTAGGGTCCACTTTTACACCTTCATGAGATACAATATGACCCAAATATTCCACTTCTCAAGCCCCAAAGACACACTTGGAAGGCTTTGCATAAAATTGTTTCTCTTCTAATAATTGTAATACTTTGTCAAAATGTTGTACATGCTCTTCCCAAGATTTGTTGTAGATTATTATGTTGTCAAAAAATACTAACACAAATTTTCTAAGAGCTTGCAAATATAATTGATCAAACCTTGAAATGTAGAAGGTGCATTAGTAAGTCCAAATGGCATAACCAAAAAATCATAATGACCTTCATGTGTTCTAAAAGTTGTTTTAGGAATGTCTTCTTGCCTCAGTCTAATTTGATGATATCCTGAATGAACATCCAACTTAGTAACGGATTTTGCTCCATGCAATTCATCTAATAATTCATCAATGACAAGGATTTGAAACTTATATTTGATGGTCATTTTGTTGAGCTATCTATAATATGGACACATATGCCATGGGCCATCCTTTTTTGTAACCAATACCACTAGTGAAGAGAAATAACTTTGGCTAGGTTGAATGATACCAGCTTCTAAAATTTCCTAGATCATGCACTCAATATCACTCTTTTGTGCATATGGATACATGTAAGGCCTAATGTCAAGTGGTACACTTTTTGGTTGCAAATGAATAACATGGTCACGATCTCGAGCAGGTGTAAGACCCTTAGGAATTTCACTAAATACCTTAGAATGATTGTTGATAACTATTTGGAGATATGATGGAGCAAAGGATATAGATGTTTGAACATCAATTGAGCACAATTGTGAAATTACACCCTGGTGTCCCTTTCAGAGTAATTTTTTCATGCTATTAGACATTATCACTTTAGAGGGTTTCCCTTGGATACCTTTAAGCTCAATTTCCTTGCCATCTCAGGAAAAAATCATGAAAAGATATTGAAAATTAAGGGCCGCTATTCCCAATGATTGTAACCATTGGACCCCTAATACAACATTGACACCATCCATTTGGATGGAAATCATGGGGATATCCAAAAACTACCCCCCCATGTTGAGCTTAATACTATGACATTTCACTGAACAATTTATGGTACCTCCATATGCAATTATTACTTGAAACTCTGGTGTAGGATTGTTGGCATAAAAGTGTTCAGACCAGGGTCCTTTTTAGGTTACCAACAAAAGGTACCGAAGTAGTCTAGAGCGTTGGAATTTTCATCTTCTAGGGAGGGAAGAAGTCTCACCCGAAGTGCAACCGAGACAAGAAAGAGAGGGAAGGGTAAGGAGAATACTTAGACAAACCCTTGAATTATAAAGGTTCACTGTAATCTTGTGCAAGATAGATTAAACCTGTAATAGTTCTGAGCAATTTCTAACTGGGAATAAAGAAACAGAGTTGCGTTTCCATTGATAAAGAAGCATTTAGACAATATGTTCTTCTCACAACTCAATCCTCATACACAAGTACTCAGAGGATGTTCTTCATCAGATATGAGACAATATTGCAGTCTCTTGTCCCTTTACGTCTAGACTGATACATAACTCCAATGCATTGATAGTCTGGTTCTTACCCAGATCTCCTAAACTTAGCTATGCTAACAGTATAGACTATTACAAAAGTGATTCTCATCACAACAACAACAACAATGATAACATCATTAACATCAATAAATACAGACTAAAAACCCTAGAAAACATTAACAACACTACAACCCAACAACAACAACAACCCTTTTACAATTCTATTAGTCTCATATATGTAATTTGATCTTTAGGTTTGCTGGTTGAGAACCCGAGAGTTCTCTATTCTTCTTGATCTTGTTGCAACTTATTTCCTCAATCTTGATGTTGCACTGTCCTTCCAACCGCTTTTTGTTTCTCTCTTTTTTCCATAGTCCATCTCCTCAGCAACTTGCACAACTTCCGTTCTCCAAAATGAAGCTGCAATGTTTTGTACGCAACTTCTATTCAACAAAACAAAGGGCCCAACAAGCTCCGACCACAATCCTTGCCTCGCCCTGAGTCAAGTATTCAACTCTTATTTGGTCTCTGGGTTGGATAGTTGTTCTCTCTTTCCTTATGGTTTTGAATTGCTTTCATTTCCAACTTGGAATGGTTTTCTTTATCTTCTTCAAATGAAGGTCCTAACTCAGGTACGATTTCTAGGGCTCTCTTCCTGACTTCTTGAAAGTTGTCCACTTTGTCCTGCCACTTCCTAGAAAGTAGTGGAGCTTCAACAACAAACACATGAGTGGCATTTGTGATGCACTCTTTTGGCTTTGACACAACTAAAGAGTTCCATTCTGAGTCAGCTATGGCATCCACTTGATGCATATGTAGATATGATTTCTGGTCGAAACTCTCGAATTTCCTTCTTAGCCACAGTTTGGGCTTCATATAGTGCATTGAGGTCATCGTCTGCTTGTTGGATTTTGTCAAATTTCTCTTGTTGTTCCAGTGGATCTAGGGTGTTGGATGCTTCTTCGTTGAGTGATTGGATCCTCACGCACAAGTCCTCCAATGTTTGGTTTCACCTTGAAATTATTCCCATCCAATCGATAACCTCTCTGAAGAAATTTGTGCATTCTGCAATCCATTTGTGCAAGGTTTCTCTTGCGTTGTTCCCTTCCAAGATGATTTTCTCCATTTTCTCTCGTAGCTTCTTGGGTTGCATTTCAAATTATTTCTTACCGTCTCACAACTGTGCCTTGATATTTTATGCTCTTTCTACCAGTTATGACCAAGCTACATGAATTAATTCAATCTGCTCCATGGTCTCGCTTTTTGTGCTAGATTCGGGCAACTGAGGCACTGTCTTTCTGACCATTGTCCAACCCTCTGAGAGATTTTCCTTTACCTTTTCCACCTTCTGTTCTGCTTGAACCTTTGATTATTCCTCCTATGTTCGTTGTGATTTCATAAGGAGTCCTTCTTGTTTCCAGAACTAAGCTTCTTGTTCAACCTGATGGATCCTCTGCTCCAGTTGCTTAGTTGCGGCTCTAATTATGCCTACCAGCTGCGCTGTTGGTAACTAAGTGAGTTTGCTTGATGGAAGAGCGACATCTAGGGGTACTTGGATTTGTAGTGGCAGTCCATTAGCCATCGATTGTGCGGAGAGTGTCTCCACCTCTTCTTATCTAGGGGATGGACCTTGTAGTTGATGTGCAAGTATAGCCTTCAGAGCCGCTGGAATTTGAGGGAAAACTTCTATCTTGGTGTTGGCCCTTGACCAAGTTTTGAGGAAACCTTGGTCAGGTTCGGACCACTTTTGGACTATGACAGGCTGGTCAAAGATGGAGCACCTAGGTGGAGTTGAGATCACAGATCTCACTTGTTTTGCAGGCTATGTGGACCCAAATAGGGGTTCATTAGGGTTTTTGTAATGGGTTATGGGATGTCGACCCATGGGTTCTCCCATGTTTAGGCATTTTTGTAAGGAATTGTAAACGTATAAATAAATGTAAGAATGTATTGTAAAAAACAAGCGATGTAAGAGCGAAGTAGCTAAGTGCAACTAGTTCTGAGTTTCTTTGTGCAACAAAATTTGTATGTAAGGCTCTATGCTTGATAAAGAAGTTGGATTTGTGTCGTGACCTAGTTTTGGGAAGGAGGATCTGGTGCTTAGTGCGCAAATATCCTGTCTGATGCGAAGCTCGGCTCTGTGGCTTAGTGCACATGAGCGAATGAATGTAAGAGATTGAAGAATAATAAAGAAGACGAAGTAGTTGGTGGACGTAACCCCACACTGGGGTGAACCACATATATCTTGTGTCTTTGGTTTGCTTTGTGCTTTGTTGTTTATGTTATGAATATTCTTAGTGGATTCGTTAATATGTATGATAGATAAGATCTAATGTTGCTTAGTGCTTTACTTGTATTAAGGATGAATGGATGTTAGATCTAGATTGTGATGCTAAGTGCTATGGGTATATTGTCATTTGTTATTGCGCTGATCTATCCTTGGGTATGTTCTACGATGAAATAATGCATGTTATTCCTAAGTGTTAATAGAGTACTCTATGAAGTGTTGTTATCACATATATGTTTCCTAGCTTGGTTACAGACACCTGCGTCCTGTAACCCCCCCTTCTTCTACCTCGGGTGAGACTTCACCTGCTTCGCAGGTGTTGCCGAAAGGCCCAGTGGTTAGGGTTTTGTTGGTGCGTTGTTGAAGCGTTGAACCCTGGGTCTGCTGTTATAGCAAGATTTGCCTCACCATTACTATCTTGCACAGAGGGACTTTTACCATTTCCCTATGCAGACTTATCATCCCTTTTTGATGAATCCAGAGCTAAAACATAAATTTTTCCACATATACACTCCCTATCAGTTATACAAGATGCGTATACTCTTGTTGCTCCACTGCAGCTCACGTATATCGAGATTTGTGCCAGAAAATACAAAATGAGATCAGGTTTCCATGTCAGGACATGAGATCTCTGATTCTTGGCCTTCCATATACTGGAAACGTTCCGACTCGGCCCTTCAGTTGCATTTCGAAGGTTATAAAAGAAAAATTTTGAGCTATGGAAAAGAGGAGAAAGCATTCAACTTTGAGAGCAAAGTTACTCTGGAGAAATTACTCCATATTGAGTCTGCATCCCTTTGTCCATCAAGTTTGAACACAGTGTTCAACCCCCAAGCTCTTCCCTTATTGTTGAGAGGACCTCTTTGCCTCTTTCTCACGAGCTTGCCTTTGGTGGAGGATTGAAGTGGTGGAGACCCAGTTGGAAGGAACTTGGTTTCTTGGTTTCGAACCGCACTGACATGGAACTCTGTAATGTTGACACTTTTGCTGATCAATTATTAATAGAAATACTCCTTTCCCGTCCTATTGGTATCTTGCAAAATATATGATTATTATCAATGGGTGTGTTTGTAATGTTTATTAATGGATTATGCTATCTGATGTGCTAATCCCTTTTATAGCATCACTATATACTAGCTTTGCTTGTTTGTTGAGAACTTCTTGTAGGTATAAAGCTTTGGGTCAAAGTGCTCAACGATGGAACATCATCAAACGTTGGATCGAGGTAGGCCTCTTTCTTGTATTTCACATTAGTCTATATAACATATGTTGGAATTGAGTTGATTTCTGCAGTCATACCTGTCTGTTGTGGTTTACCCTTGGCCATAGAGAGTTTTTCCCTTGTAACATCTGCCCCTGTTCCAAAAAATGGTTCCATTGCTCGTAAGAAAGAACCGCCTCACACAGGTCACTGGGTTCATGGTGGACCTCACAAGAAAATGTGTGGAGGGCATGCAAATGAACTGGGTGAGTTACCTCATCAACGAAATCAAGAAGGATTACCATGAAGTTTAGGATTTTGGATACGAGTTCCACTTTAGCTGGATGATCATTTTGATCACATTTGTTGCTTGGAAAATGCATGAAGGAGCCAACTTTCCAGAGATCGAACCATCGAAGCCGTTGGCCACTAGGTTTTCTACCTTATGGTACACCAACGACATGTTGAATCAATGGTAGTCGAACGATGTATTTCATGCATATTATCAACAACTGAAGGTTTCCATTGAATCATTTCCGTGCATGATACCACGCACCCTGCGCCAGTACCGACCTTTTGTGAAGTTCCACGCAGATCCAAATTTCATATATATCACTGCGCACAGAGACGAGAGCAAGGAAGAACTACAATCATATTAAAAGCTAACATATGAAAACATGGAGAAGATCACAAAGGAGTGGCTGGAGGAGTTCCTCGTACCTGTTCCTGATGCCGAACTCTCTAACATTGACACCATAGGAAGCCCCTTAGTCACACGGGTTGAGCATGTCGGATAGTATAGTAGGACAAAGAAGAAGAATAAAAAGGAGCAAATCCAGGATATAAAGATCGATGAGGAGGACAACGCCTCTAAAGAAAATGGATCTGGCTCACTAGGAGGAAGAGGAGACCAAGAATATGGAAAAGGAGGAGGGGATGAAGGAGAAAAGAAAGGAGAAGGCAAAGCTACACCGCCTCAAGATCCACCTACTGAAACAATAACACCACCGAAGAGAAAGGTTTCTCCAAAGAAACCTTCAACAAGAAAGAATACACGCGCTAGTAAGCCCGAGTTGGAGGCCACGCTCACAGAGGATGATATCAGTCTGGTCCACAGAGCCATGGAGGATGCTTCAGAGGAAATCTTGCAGATATATGGCGCGAAGAAAGAAGAGCTACATGGAAAGATAAAAAAGGAATTAAAGGAAGTACAACAAGCTATTCGTTCAGTCCGCACAATACCTACTACGCCCTCCTCCTGACAGAATACAAAATTTGGGGATGAACTAGCCCAATTGAGAAGACCTGCAGATGAAACAGAGGCCCGACTTCAGAAAATCCAGGAAGAAAAGGAGAAGGCTACAAAATCCTTGAAACAAGAGAAGGATGAAGCCCTAAAATAATTATGCGTAGCGTGGTACTGTGTAACTGCCTATGAAAATGAAAAAGAAGAGTTTCAGGTGATGGTCTAGGAGGAAAAAGTCCAACTACAAAGAGAAAAGGAGCAGTTGCTTGTAGAACGAGCCACAATTAAGGAAGATGTGAGTAAAGCATGTCACTCTGTATCAGGTTTGGCATAGGAGGAATAAGAGTCAGTCAAGGCTCAAGTGGCGAAGCTCATTGAGACCATCCAATAGCTTCAAGTGAGGATAACAGAGTTGGAGGTCCAAGCAGTACCAAGCACACCACAGGAAGTGTGCGATCAAAGGGAAGAAACCACCAAGAAAACGATAATAAGGATAAGGCCCTCACCTTAGAGTGAAAACAATTGAGCGATAGAAGTGCACAGACTTATGAATGCCTCGCAAAAGATCTAGAACGAAGGAAGTTGGAAGCACAACTACAAGAGGCGCAACATCATGCATTCTTCGTGAAGGTGCAGATGAAGCTATTCACTGCAGTTGAAAGAATGAAGAGATCTAAAGAGTAGCATGTAGTCCAACAACAGATTGCTGCCATCTAGGGAAGCGTAATGGAAGTCATGTAGAAGCTGCAACTAGTGTAGGATGAAGCCTGCAAGGTGTTCGAAGAAATTGAGGGATAGGGCTCGCAACTGGACCAAGTGGTTGCATCAGTCGAAAAATGACTTGAAGGGCATGTTACATCATAGACAATCTAGGAGCTCGCTGAGCAAGAGGCTCAGGTGAAGGAGAAAGTCGAGGCAGCTCGAGTGAAGCTCGATGCCTTCGAAGCAAAATTGCCCAGACCCGAGTGACTCGGGACGAGTCACAAGTGAGTGTTGGGGGCCTGTTGGCCCTCAACCAAGTTTTGAGGAAACCTTGGTCTGGTTTGGACCACTTTTGGACTACGACAGGCCGATCGAATATGGAGCACCCAGGCAGAGTTGAGATTGCCGACATCACTTGTTTTGTGGGGTATGTGGACCCAACAAGGGGTTCGTTAGGGTTTTTGTAATGAGTTATGGGATGTCGGCCCATGGGTTCTCCCATGTTTAGGCCTTTTTGTAAGGAATTGTAAAAGTATAAATAAGTGTAAGAATGTATTGTAAAAAACAAGCGATGTAAGAGTGAAGTAGCCTAGTGAAAGTAGTTTTGAGTTGTTTTGTGCAACATAATGTGTATGTAAGGCTCTATGCTCGATAAAGAAGTTGTCTTTGTGCCGTGACCTAGTTTTGGGAAGGAGGATCTGGTGCTCAGTGTGCAGATATCCTGTCCAATGCAAAGCCCGACACTGTGGCTTAGTGCACAGGAGAGAAGGAATGTAAGAGATTGAAGAATAATAAATAAGATGAATCAGTTGGTGGACGTAACCCCATACTGGGGTGAACCACGTATATCTTGTGTCTTTGGTTTGCTTTATGCTTTGTTGTTTATGTTATGAATGTGCTTAGTTCCTTTGTTAATATGTATGATAGATAAGATCTGATGTTGCTTAGTGATTTACTTATATTAAGGATGAGTGGATGTTATATCTAACTTATGATGCTAAGTGCTATGGGTATATTGTCATTTGTTACTGCAGTGAACTATCCTTAGGTATGTTATGTGATGAACTAATGCATGTTACTCCTAAGTGTTAATAGAGTAGTTTGCGAAGAGTTGTTATCACAAATCCGTGTCCCATATTGGTTACAGACACCTGCGTCTTGTAACCCCCCCTGCTTCTACCTCGGGTGAGACTTCACCTACTTCACAGGTGTTGTCGAAAGGGCCGGTAGTTAGGGTTTTGTTGGTGCGCTGTTGAAGCCTTAAACCCTGGGTCTGCCCCTGTGCCAACACTTGGCCAGGAAAAGCTGTAGTAATTTCGTGCATCACTGTGGGTCCTGGAATACTGGCTCCAACTGTTCTTTCAAATATGCTGCACTCTGCCCCGATGTAGTTTCAGGTTCCTTCTAAACCATCCGTGCTATTGCTTCTTGCTTTTGAACCATATGTTCTCTGTGCTATTTCTTCTTTCTGTAACGAAACTTCTGGAGTTTCTCTTTTGTTGATGGGAATCTCCACATTGACTACTGAGAGAGGACTCTGGGTGCCTGGAACTTTGAAGAAATTAAACACAATAAATTAGAGACAAGAACAACAACATGGCGGAAAAGGCATAATAGCCAACACATTAATATTCACTCCAATGTTACATATTTATAGTACAATGGGTGATGCCACCTCATAGAGAGATTTGCTCTAGATCCTAAAATCATGCATGATGACTAGACTAGGCAATCTTAACTAACTCATTAGTCATCACTTGAGGATATATTACTAATATCCTAAATGAATAATACAAATATAGGTGACAATTTAGACTTAGTGATTCGTAAAGGTAAGCCATAGGCTAACAATCCCCCCCTCAATCACAAGTCCGATCAATAATACCAACAATAAAGCATAAACTGGTATCAATTCCATGTTTTCATACTGAAACTCTTGTGCTGAGCCTCAATGAAGAACTGCCTGAAAAACCGCCAATCTGGATGCTGAACATGTTCATTTGAAATGAACTGGAAGAAAACTGAGATATGGAAGTGAACAACTGCAATATCTGAACATTCCCTGATTGCTTGACAATTTGATCATTTTGCCAAGTATTTTAGCTAGAAGAATCTGATGTCTTCTGCTAATTGGTGAACATGTAGTATCACCACTCTAATATCAGTGTATCACTGAAAGTGCTCTCTAAATCTGTGGTTTGGGATGACCACTAACCAAATGATACCATGTATCTGATGGTTTTTGGATAACCACTAACCAATCCTGACACTTTTAGGTGTCCAACAACATCCCAATGTATCATGTGTATGATTCAATTTCAAGTCATTGAACCATAATCCTGTCAAAATATGCCATCTCTGG
>ML855888.1:24704-52726 GCA_009831015.1 Picea engelmannii | reverse complement strand
AAAAATTTAATTGTTGAATTGGAAGATAGGGCGATGATCTCTTACTTGGAGTTAACAAAATAAAAAATGGTGGACCAAGCACCTCACATTAGTTGTGAGACAGTTTAGGGAAAGCTCTCTTCACTCCAAGTTTGGGTAAATTCAAAAGTCAAATGGGATTTTTATTTTTATTTGTACTATGTTTTATTGTTTTTGTTACCGTTTGATCAAAATGCACTTGTTGGTTTGGTGCATTTTTGGCACATTTTACCCCTTTCTCATGCTTTATTAGGCATAGGTTGTATTGAGGTGAGTGGAGTGCCATTCAATAGATAGGGGTACTCCCAAGTATGAAGTCCCAATTAGACCTCACACTGTTTGGAATATGAGACCCATTCATATTCTAGCCCAGTAACCATTACTAAAAAATGAGTGGGGAGTGGTGATGATATAAGGAGTGCAGTGTGCAATATGCAATTAATCTAAGTGTTAAAAGCAAACTATTCTAACCAATCCTAGCTAGGAGAAGACTAATTTAAAAAATAGAAATTAAATCACAAACTCTTGTTTTCACTTCCAAAACAGTTGGAACTCATAAACAATAAATTATAAAAGTCAACAAATTTGTCCAAAATGATAAGTCATTCATTAACCATGTATTTACAAACTCAGAGCAACAATATCATAAAAGCGATTAAAACACAAAGCAATAAACGCATAGAAGAATAGTCTACACATGAATGATATAGCCTTACAACTGTAAATATGACAATACAAACAATAAAAATAGTTCACTACAAGCATATCGCACGACACCAATTACTCCTCAAAAATATCCCTAAGGGATTCTTCTCATTAATATTCTTAGAAATAGTTCTCAAAAATTACAAAAAGAAAGAGCTTTTGTTACTAGGTACTCTTGGACATATATAACTCCCTAGGTGCAACTATTTACTGGGACTTCTTGACTTCCCACTGGAAGTTACAACCTTTGGACTTCCCTAATTTTTCCTTTTCCCAACTTTAGAAAACTATACATTGTTCCTAAAATCAAATTCGCCCTTGAGATATGTCTTGGAAGTATGCAATCTAGGCTTCATGTCGGGAAGAAATAGCCAATACTTTCCTAAATAGTAGATTTTCTAAAGAAACCTCTTAGGTGGCTACATCACTAGTCATGGGACCCATTTCCCCTTTCAGTGTGCTAAAAAAGGAATTGACAAAATTGACATCTTTGGAAGGTCCAGTGATACGTTCTTTTAAAAACTCTATGGTGACTCGAGAAGCCATTCCTATAAAATTTCTCTAGAATGCAAGTATTCTTCTAGCTTAACTTGGATCTACTACATGGATTTGGGTGCACTCATCTCTCCAATTTTAGGCAATATGAATTTTTCAATCAGTCATTCTGCAATAGTGTATATTGACTCAGACATATCATTTTTGAATTATTCCCTTTCCTTTTAGCAGTTAATTAGTGCTGCATATTTCAATTGATTTTCCATTTTTGTCATTCTAGGGAGATATGGAGGTGTATTAGGATTTTATTCTTGCCACTTCTTCAGGTCATCCATGACCAAGCAAATTCCCTCTAGTGTGCATTGGCTCAATGTCTTGTGCTTCCTCCTGGGCCTTCTTATCGTCTTCTTATTTTCTTCATCTTTCTTCTTTTTCTCCTTCTTGTTTTACCTTCTCCTCTAGTTCTTGTTTCTCTTAATTCCTTTTCATTTCTTCCTCTTGTATTTTTCTCTCCTCCTCTTGTTGTTGGAGACTTAATGCTTCAACTTCTTGTTTTCTCTTTTCCTCCTCCTCTTCTACCTTGGCTACAACTTCTTGTTCCTATTGAAGTCTCAATGCTTCAACTCCCTTTTCTAACCCCTCCTTTTTAGTTGTTTTTTAGTTACAACTTCCTTCTCAACACTTTCCTTCTCCTAACACTCCCTTTCTAATATATTCCTTCTTCAGTTTGGAGCCACCCAAAATAATTTCATCATAATTTCATGCTCTTCTATAAAATTCTTCTTCCTTCCAGCTATCACTTTGATACAACCATCTATACTTGTATATTTTGTAGTGATGGCTAATAATGCCCAAAGGGTCTTGCCTATGGAATCTCTCCTCACTGAAATGGAAATTCACTAGAGTGCTTTCTTATGCTTTCACTTTTTTGACATACTTGAAATTGCAAGATCCTACATGGAATGGAGTTTGGGGCCAAGGTAGTTTCTTATCTTAGACTAGAGTTTCCCTAACTCCATGGACCAAAGTATGATAAGAAACTTCCTGTAAAACCAACTTATTTGGTATGAATTTTAGGAGCAAGTGTGGAGCTTTTGTGGCCCCATAAATCCTAATGTATGCTCTCTACTTTTTCACGTATCATTCTCCAACTTTACTTATTGCTTCCATAGATTTCAATAACATGCACAATGTTGGAGCAAATAATAGCTATTGATGTAAAGGAATAATTAAGTGTTTGCAAATTTTATGATAGTGAATGTGATACTTATGTTCCTAGAGGTCATGACAATATATATGAATATGAGGATCACTTAGTTTCCATTTCCAACCCATAATTGGGAAGGCATGTAATAGGGAGATAAGATCTAATAGATAAGAAGACATATGAAATGCAGGGTGTTTCCTTGGCACTATATGCTTAGTTGTTGATATAGCTTGCTCCAAAGTGGTAGAGAGGATGGAATCCAATTGAAAATTGTGCCAGTTTTAATGATTGTGAATATCAAAGGAACCCATGAATCCTTGAATTTTAGTGTGTCTTCCTCATCATAGAGTCGGAACAAGAGGGATACGAAAAATTTATAAGGGACTTTCAACATTTTTGTGGGATTAGTCCTTGCTTTCCTCACCTTGAACTTTGTCTTGGGAATCCACCAACTCTTCATTGCTTCTCTACAGTTGCAAGGGAACTGTAGCATCCAATCATCAAGGAAATCAACCTCTTATGCAGGAAGCTTATAGTACCGTATATGACAGAGGTATGGAATGGCGTAATGGATTTTCAATGAATATCCTTGATCAATATGTTGTTTGCATGAGCTTGGAAGATGATCCATGAAATGGATTCTGCACATGGGATCATGATGAAGTGTGAAACTAATTTTTGAAACTAGGAACACTTTATCATTTGATAGACACCCTCAACATGGTCAATATATCCATTGAGGGGTGGAAATATTGGGTATGTTTCTTGTTATAACATTTGATATACCTTTTCCCATTTGTAAACCATGCCAGGATCCATGCAATAGATAGTGTGAATGTAAATTTGGCTTGAGGTACCAACTTCTTCCTTTATCTCCTCCTCTCTATTTGAGTTCACTTCGATGATCGACCCTTTTTCCTTTCCATCTTTCCTAGTTTCCATATCTGGGTCCTACACGTCACCCATGTCAACAACATTAGATATTAGCATTGCTAGTTTTTCAAAGGAACAAAAATGCCTTTGCGGAGATAGATATCAAGATTTAAAAAAAGTATCTTATTTGTTATTCATGGCCAACTGCAAGAAGGACTCCTACAATGTGTAATGGTGTTTCAAAGATTTTCCCCTCAAATAATTTTTTCACTAATATTTAACAAAGAATCGACAAAGAGGGGAAAGGAAAGTCCCATGTGTGTCTCTATGCAAGTTCCAATAGGATGAAAAAGAGTCAAGGCAATGCACCATAGATTTGTTTTAACAATATTTTCCATCTGTGTATAGGTTTCGGTTAAGACATAGGATATAGATACATATACTTGGGCTTATCCATTCTACTACACTGGTCATGACACTCACTGAAGCCAAAAAGGTTTTACAATTTTCATTTGTTCCATTTTGAAATAAAATCTTTCTCAGTGAGCATGAGCGTCTGACCCTCAATTAGGGGTTTCGATTTTTGCATTTTCTAAGATCTCAAGTTGGAGAAAAGGTTATGTTCTCTCCCATGAGTGTGAAGGAGGAATCTAGCTTGTTGGTAGAAGGTGTTTTGCCAGGAGGAGTGAAATCTTGGTAGGAGGATAAAGGGCGTTTTTTTTCAATAATAACAAATTCCATGGTTAGTCCATACAATGGTTTGGTTAGAATAGGGATAATGGATTCCCAATGGTTCATTATTTTTAAATGATAAGGGAAACTAAGACCATGTGGCCAAATGTTGTTGGCCATGGTGGGTTCATTTTCTCTTTTGAAAAAGAAAATATTGCAAACAAAAGAAACCCCACAACCTATGGGATGAGTGTGTGCTTGGAAAATGTTGGTTGGTGGTTTTGGATGTGAATCATATAGTCATTGATTGTATTGGCATATCACACACTTCATCGGTGTTAGAGCTCAAGACAAGTGTTCGAGTGAGAATGGTTAAAACAACAAAAGGTTCACTTCAAACTATCACCCAAAACCCTTTTGGTGCATTTTTTTTTTTTTTTAAAGTCACATCAATAGTCACATTGATGTATCGCACAAAACACAACTTTGATGTGATATGATAAAAAGTTTTTCATCATGAAGGAAAGTTTAGAGAAGGTATGATGTGTCACATGAAAATAAAATTTGACTTGATGCGATATGTCACAATAATAAAAACCTTTTGGAGGTAGAAATTTGGGAAAGTGCAACATATTTGCATGAAAAGTATTTTAGTGTGAAACGCCACAAAGGAGAAAAACGTCATTCTATGCAATATGTCACACTGAAAGTGGTTTGTTGAGTGGTATGTCACGCACGTGGAAAAATTGGGCGATGTGATGCATTGCAAGTGTAAAAATTTTCCTTGTGACACACTAGAAGAAATAAAACTTTGGGTCTATGCGATACAATACAAAGAAAGAAAAATTTGAAGGGTGTGATGATAAGGAGGATGCAAAGGAGTTCTCTTAGGAATTTCCCTTTGTCACAATAAAGAAAAAATTGCAGCAATGCAATATGTCATGACTAAAAAAGGTTGAGGTGTGATATGCACTGTATCGCAACCAAATGAAGTTTAAGTCTGATATGTCGCAAGGAAGCGAGTTTCTGTGAGAGGCTAAATAAACTTTGTACAAGTCTTGGAGGAACTTCTAAGGGGAAAAACAACTTGGTTAGAGGTTGAGGAAGAAAAATCAAAGCAAGCCTTTGAGGAACCATGACAAGCTTCATAAACAAAAAATTCAAGTAAAAGAAGACAATGTATAGTAACGTTGATGCTTGGTCAAGAATAAGAATAGGTTGCGTAATTTCCTCATCACTGTATTCAATCCAAGGGTAATTTTCCAAGTCAGGAGAAGGTTTAGCAGGGGGATAGAGGGTAATATTTTTAGTGGAACTTCCATGAGAGATGGTCATAGCCCCTAATATGTAGCTAATATATGAATTAGTGGTGGCCAACTAAAAGTCAACTGGGTATTTCCATGAATCTACATAAACAAATATATCTTCAAGCTTTCCCTCATGCTTTACTGTATATCTATCTGTTAGCTGAAGGATTATAGGCGTTAGTCATAGACCAGATAACTGAATCTTTTCCATTATCTCCTTGGTCATAACATTTATATCTTCCCCTAAGTCGATTAGGGTGTTGGAAATGGAAGTATTATTGATGTTAAGGTTAATGATTGTCCCGGGTCCATGTATTTGGAAACAAATACCTTCCCTAGCACTAGATCAACCGATTTTCTTATTACATGAACAATTGTTGGGTCCTTCTTCTTCCAACCTGGCCTCCTCGAACAAAGTTCTTGGATAACCTTAACATATATCGAAACGTCTTTGATGGCTTGAAACAAAGGAATATTTACACACACATTTCTAAGTTCCCCTAGAAAATCAAATTCTAGTTGTGTGGGGGATTTCTCTATACACAATATTTCCAGCTATGGGGGAGTTGGAGCTAATTCTCTTATATGTGGTTGTTAAGGAATAGTAGCCTAGTTTTTTGAGAAGGAATTAACAATTTGATTATGTAGTTTGGTAAGAATTTCCTCATCATCCCACTCTTGGATAATGGGGGTAGTATGAACATGAATCACTTTTCCCGAACATATATGAATATCTTTATATTCTGTGGAACAAATGACATATGTTGGAAAAGGGGGTAGTTCAACATTGCAAGTAGGCTATACTACTTTATTATCAGGGTTTGGAATAGGTTGGACAAGCAATTGTGATGGTCTTTGAGGAGGTTGGTTGGATGGAAATTGCAGTTGTGGTGGATGCTGGAATGGTGAGTGAGATTGAGGGGAATATTTTTGGTTTTGAGAAGGTAATATCCCAAGGGGTGTAGGCCCTCACCAACCTTGTTTCCAAGGATGGTTTTGAGCATGGGTAGACCATTGTTGCCATGGTGCAGATGGGTACCAATTTTGAGATGGGTACTGGCATGGAGCAAAACTGATCTTGATTTATGAGTAGAACAAAATGAAACCACACATTTATGATAAAAACACAGAGACAAAGTGAACAATAACAAAGATACAATGAAACTTGACTTCTATTAAATAAGAAATATGTTGAAAACTATAAAATGCAGATTGAAAACAAGCTTGCTAGAATGGTGGCAACTTATCTCTAAGAAGAGATGTGATGGCTACGCTCATTTGCAAGAAGATGAGTACAATGAGGCTCTAAAGGCCTTATTACAATAAACATGAATTCCAAAACCCTAGACATCCAAAAAAATAACCCTAGGAGATGAAGCGTTAAAAATCATGTGGGTCCAGTTGGGGTAAGTTAGTACATCAACTTCCTAGGGTCGTAACCTTTCCATACGATCCCCGTTTAGGGCGTACGATAGCTCGTTGGAAAGGTATTGACAGGGATATTCGTTTAGGGGGTTTAGTCAAAGTCTTCGATAATCATTAAGGTGACCAATCGTGAAAATAACGTCGTTTAGGCCCTAAAAATGGGCCCAGAAGTTTGGGACCCGAAAAATTGCTAAAAATAACAAGTTGCTAAATAATTGTTTTGAGCCAGTTGGAAAAGATGGGTGGCCACCGAGATCATCCTGGATCAATCCTCCCCCATTACGAAGCAATGTTATCCATTGCGTTGAGTGCCCCCATCAAATGAAGAAATTTATGTTGAATTTGGCCCCAGGTGAGCCACTTGCCTTGGTGCAGGAGATGCCCTGCTTTGACAACCCGATAAAGATGGATCCTCTCCCGGTGAGTTCCCTTGACCTGTGTGTCCACGATCAGATCAATGGATGCATATTCCATGCAATCAAGGTTGATATTTATTGGTGTCATCTGTTTTTTTTTATCTCCGAGGTGTCCAATAATGGTGGAAAATAAGGATGAAGGAGGTCCACATTGAACACTGGGTGCAAGCCAAGGAACGGGGGAAGGTTGAGCTCAAAATCATTGTCACCCACATCCTTGGTGATGGTGTAAGGTGCATAATGGAGTGGACAAAGCTTTCAATGAGGCCCTATAAGGCGTTCTTTCTACAAGTGCAACAAAAATTTCTCTCCCACTTAAAACTGGTGTGGCACCCATTATTGATCATGGTGCTGCTTGTACTTGGCATTGGACTTCTGTAAAATATCTTGAACCTATTGGTGGATGTGTTGGGTCTGCTCAATGAACCAGGTGGCTTTTTCAGCTTTAGTTAGAGCCTACGATGTGTCTTCTTGGGTGGTTGCAAGGGGTAGTGCAACATCGATGGGACCCAATGGTTGAAATCCCAACCCCACCTGAAAGGGGGTGTGGTTGGTTGAGCTATGTATGGCTCTGTTTTAGCTGTTATGAACAAGTGCAGGGGTGCTTGGAATTGTACATGCACAATATGTGCACGATGATTCGGTTGATGACCTCGGTTTGGCCATCTGTCTTGGGGTGGAAGGCAGTGGACTTGGTGAGCTTGGTGTCCAACATTGACCAAAGGCTCGACTAGAATGTGCTAAGGAATCGACTATCCCAATCTAAGATAATGGTTTGTGGGATCCCAAAGTGTATCCACAATCGTTAAAAGAAGAGATTTGAGGTGGCCTCCGTTGTGATGCTCTTCTTGCAGGCGACCATAATCGCCATCTTGGAAAAGCGATCAACAACCACAGAAACAATTCATTTCCCCGCTTGGTGGACATAAGGCCTGACATGTAGTCAATTGAGATGGATTCCCAGGGCATGTCAGGGGTAGGCAGAGGAGTGTACAGGCCTTGTTTCTTAGTGGTTGGTTTGGCCATAGCACAGGCAGTGCAGGACCAGATATATTTGCTGACATCATGTCAAAGTTTCCGCCAATAGAAATGTTGTTGCAACACTGCCACTATCTTTTCCACGCCGAAGTGTATTACCACCCGACTGTAGTGGGATTCCCAAATCAACTTCATTTTCTCACTTGATGGAACACAGAGGTGGACCAGATGGCACAACATCTTGTCTTGAAGATGGAAATTAGTGACAACTGTGTTTACCCAACATCTGGTAGGTGTTGGCTAAGTCAGGATCTGTCTCATAGAGGTGGGGCCATCCAAAGGTCTCGTGGTTGCAAGAGTTTAGCGTTGTGGTGAGTGTCTCAACTAGAGGTCAGCTGAGGAAATCAATGAATCAGTTGGTACTTCATGTTGTATACTTGATGTTGAGGTGGACCTGCTGCAAATATGTGGACCACTTCTTATGGCGGTCATTCTGCAATTTTCCTTGTGTTTGCATGAACTGCAACGACTTATGATTAGTGTGGATGACTGTATCCTTCTCGAGAATTTAATGCCTCCATTGGCGGCAAGCTTACACAATCAAGTACATTTCTTTGTTGTAAGTAGGGTATTGATGGACAACATCTAATAATGTCTCACTATGATATGCCACGAGGTGGCCGTGATGAGTGAGGACTGCGCCCACAACATAGTTGTTACACATCAAAATCACTCACTTCAATGATGACCTATTGTCTTCATTTCAAGTTTCACAAGTGTTGCAAACATCATACTGCCATCTCGCCTATGTCGTGTCTCTAACAACATCACTAGGACACTTAAGACACCTTCAAAGACTGGTTTAAGGAAGAGAAATCATTTGATGAAGAGTACAAAGCATTTGCCATGAAGAAAACCACTTCAAAATCAATTTTGAAGGCCCACGCTCCCCTACCCACTATCAGGGAATGCCAGTGCTCCCTACCCTTCCTTGGGGGAGCGTTCCAACACTCTGTGCACCCTTCTGGGGGAGCGCTGGGATTTTTTAAGGAAATTTTGGGCAGCGCTCCCCTACCCACTATCAGGGAGTGCCAACACTCACTACCCTTCTTTGGGGGAGCATTGCAACACTCTATGGCCCATTCTGAGGGAGCACTGGGCTGTTTGAGAGAATCTTTGACTGTTGAGGAAAATCAGGGAAAAATCCCCCTCATCTCTGGAGTTAGTTTGATTCAAATCTTAGGTCAAGGCTGGATCTTAGGGAGGATCCACAATTGATGGAGAAATATCCTCAACCTATCCCAAGAATCTCTAAGGTTGTTGGGCCTCTCCAAGCTTATATAAGGAGGCCTTCTCATGGTGAAACGGACATGGAAGTTTAGAGGCATCAACCTTATGATCTCATAAGGGAGATATCATTGAAGCATCATCATTTTGTGTGGATTATTTGAGCAAAGGGTTGGACAAGGAGAGATGGGAGAGGTTGTTGCACCTTCATCAAAGGTCTGTAAGTATTCTCTATCGTTCTCATTAATATACATATGTGCTTGGCCTGTTTCTTTCAAGGTTATGTTTATTCTACATGAACTTGTCTCTATTAGATAGATCTGGTTTCAAGATAATCTTAGTAGAATAGGAATCTTGTTCTGTCTTTGTTTGTTTCACAGGACTTATTGAGGAGCTTGGGGACTAAATCCCAGCTCAGACTGTGCAAGGATGAACATCATTAAAAAGGTACACCTTTCTTCCTCTTCTCTATACATTAGTTTAGCTAGGTTTAGAAGGATGCCAGTGACCAACGTTAGCACCCTTTCTGTCTTGGTCTTAGGAGTCTAGAGCCCAAGAGGGAATCCACTTTTCCACAAGGGGGATTTCTTTGTAATAGAAATTGGTGACTCCACTAGGGAGATCGAAGCTCTCAGTTTTGGTTTCCTTCCTAGATATTGTTTTAGCCTTTGCTCATTTTTTGATCTTATTCATACTTTGTCTTTGATTCTTAGATGTGTTTATTGTCTCTTTACTTCATCCTATACACTTTGAATTTCTGAGTTTGCTTGAGTTTTTGGATTTCTGGGCATTTTTCTGAATTTTGAGAAGCTAGCGCTCCCCTGCCTCTGCTACCAGAGTGTTGGTGCTCCCTACCAGGCTTCCACAGGGCGTTGCAACACTCTGGTGCCCTTGACACCAGAGCACTGCTCTTTTTTTGTTAGAAATCTTGTAGGGAATTAGTCTCTGAGTCCATTTTTTACTGTTTGCATTTGCTCAGAGTTCTTACAACCTCAGTGTATCTTTGTTTTGGCCTTCAACACTTTGTTTTCTAAGAATTGATTATGCTTTGTTTGGATTTTTGACATTTTTTCCTTACTTTGAGTCACTCTTCTTCTTTGAGATTCAGAGTCGATCTACTACTTTCTCATTCATTTGATTGTATGAAAGTTGTTGTAAAGGAATTCAATGATCTATGCTCTATTCCATTTGATCTTTGAGGTCATTTTCCCAAGAAATTTCTAGTTGTTCATCATCCATTAACCTTCTTCTACCTTCACTAGCAATTTCACCAATTTTCATGCATTATGGGTGAGTTTTTTGCAATTTTTTGCTCTTTTTCTGAGTTTCTGGGAGGACTAGCACCCCCACTAGGCCATACCAAAGCGCCAAAACTCCCCTACAGTGTTTTAGGGAGTGTTGCAACACTCTTTACCCTTGTGTTAGGGAGCACTAGTCTCTTTTTTGAGAGTTTTTGCCTTCTTATGCTTAGTCTTTTGCAACCTATTTTGCAGAGATATTTACCCATAGTCTGTGGTTAGTTTGTGAAGTTGTTTGGATTTGTTTTTTATTCTTATCACTCCCTATTGTCTTGATTGGAGCTTGAAACCTTTTTCATAAATGTGAAATTTCCTTTTCTAGCTGCTTTTTTTACAAGACAGTTTTGAGTGATTTCTCTTTCTCCCTATCATTTCTTGGATTATTCTCTGCATTTTATTGTATTCCTTGAATGTATGATTGGTTGTAGAATCCTTGATGGTTTTCTTTCTTTTTATAACAAGTTTCTACTTGTTTTCTTTCATACCTCATTGCCTTGTGTGCATGCTTTGTTTGTATCCCTTTTGCTTCATGTCTTTTGCATCTGCATAGGACTCTTTCTCTTGTTTTAAAGTAGTGGAGCATTGAAGGTTTTGTATTTACTTTATGTATACACCATAATCAACAAAGAAGATAAATGCATTTTTGCTTTTGGGTAGTGAAACTAGCTTGCATTTGAAGTAGCGTAATTGCATGGTTTTTGGCTTTTTTGGGACATTGTGCATCTGTAATGATGAATGTTTTCTCCTTATCATAGCATAGCTTTCATCGAAATGAAAAGATTGCACTTCATTTCTTTGCATAAATTTTGAGTCGGTCAAAACACCATATTGTCCACGCCATTTTCCTTTTGAGTAACACCAACCTTAAGAATAAAACGCTAAACTAAAAATTGATTAGACATTTTTATATTTTCTGGTAGCAAACCTACATCAGATTAGTTGTAGGGCTTTGGAATAGGTGTGAAAGATAAATTTCCAAAGCTGTAAACAAACATAGAATCTTGTGTTAGGGAATGGTGAAATCCAATTGCTACATTTTGTCCTGGGAATCCCTTCTCACACAAGGGTCAAACCTGAGGTCGCATTAAGACTGGTAGAGTTACTCACCCTGCTTTGTTGGTATTGGTGTAGATATTGCACGTATTATGGGGGTCGATTGAAGGTATACCCACAATGATGAGTGGGATCCTTTCAAGTTGATTTTGGGCCAGATACCCTGCCCTTGCATAAGGATCGAACTGTCGACTATTTCCCTAGGCATCACTGTTGTAGTTGGTAACCTTAGTGGCTTATCTCTTTAGGGTCTTTACACAAGGTGACTGTGGAGGGGAAAGTCTTCACAGTACCTGGAATCGACGTTGGCCAAACTCACTCGGGCTCCTTGGAGGGTATACCCACGATTATGTGTGGGATCTTGCAGAAAGGCGTAAGTCCATTAAGCTGGTCGTCAACGTAACTTTTCCACCTGCTCTATCTCATCCCCTTCTTACTTTGTTCCCACGACGTTGGATTTCAACCCCAACTAGTGTGCTCATTGTGAGAAGGTTTTGTTTGCTTGTTTTCTTACTAGATTTTTAGTGTGTGTTGTTTGTTCTCCCTAGCAAAATCTAGGTTGGATCTTTATTTTTTATGGCGTCAGTTCATGGAATGACCAATGAAGGAACCTCTTTTCCAGGGGAAACCTTTGTTTTTCCTTCTTACGGAAATGTTGGTCCTCCTTACATAGCTACTTTGAGCCTTCCATGTCTCACAATTGGGTTACTAGTATGGTTTTTTTCCACTCCGGTGATCTCGAATGCAGGTGCTTTAGATGTAAGCATACCACCCACACATCAACCTCATGTCAACTTTTCGCCTTCTTCACCCATTAAGTCTCCTTCCCTTTCTCCTTCTTCACCTAGTGAAATCTCTAAAGCAAGTAGCTAGGTTGATAAGAAGAAGAAGAAACAGAAAGAGAAGAAGAAGAAGAACTCGAAAAGGACCAAGCCTCCAACTACATCAGATGTTGGATCCAAGCAACCAACTATTGTTAATAGTACTGGGAGTGTTGATGAGGTCAACAAGATTAAAATGAAGAATCTGAAACCCAAATTCCCTTGCAATCTCTGTAAGGGTGAACACTTTCTAAGGGATTTCGCTGGTCTTCCCAAGGTCTTAGAAATGTGGTCCTCCACATCATCGACCCCTGGTAGACATGCTGGTGACGCCTTGTCAACTAGTGACATTAAGGTTGGTAAGAAGAAGACAACTGTCAAATTTCCTTGTATGTCATGCGAATGTGATCATTACTCTCACCTTTGTCCTCGTATGGATGAGGCTTCTTCTCTTTTGGAAAATCTTCAAATCCCAACTGGTTATAGTAAGATTTCCCTCAACCCATCGTTAGTTGATGGAATGGTCAATCCAGTTCCATTCCCGGTCCGTTTCATTGATCAGGTGGTCAATCTAGTTTCATCCTCGGTTGAACCACTAACTAAATTAGTTGATCCAGTTTTGTCATTGATCAACCCCACTTTTCATATAAAAAGTGAAACACAAGTGACTGATCTAGTCCCGTCATTGGTCAGTCCCACCCTTCATCTGAAGAGTGCCAACATGGTCAATCCCACTCCTCCTCTGACGAGTGCCAAAGTGGTTGCTTTGGTCCCTTCATCGGTCAGTTCGGTTGATCATGTCATTAATCTGGTCACATCCTTAGTTGAACCAATTGACAAAATGGTTGATCCGATCCCATCTTTGGTCGATCCCACTCTCCCGTTACAGAGTGCAACCCAAGCGGTCGATCTGTTTCCACCTTTCAAACCCATTCTCCCTTTGGAGAATGAAACCTAAGTGGTCGATTTGATGTCATTATCAGTCGATCCTACTCTCCCATTAGAGAGTAAATCCGATTATGCCCACGTTTTTCTCGTTGATACAGAATCTACCATGCTGGGGGGCATTCCTCCTTCTCCCTCGAAACCCCCTCCAAGTAATGAGGCCATCCTTTTGGATTGGGGTGTGCAAACTGGACCTCATCTTCCCTCTTACATTCCCTTCAAGATTACAGTATAGGTTTGTGGTTGGGACGTTCCTCATGCGCTGATAGATGAAGGTTCATCAGTTAGTATTTTGTCCTCTACTGCTTGGCAAGCTTTGGGTTATCCTCAACTTGTGCCAGTTACCCAGACTCTGTTTGCTTTTAACAGAAGAACAAGTCACCCTTTAAGGATCCTTCTTCAGTTTCCTGTAACTTTGGGAGGGAAAACTGTCTTTATTGATCTTATGGTAGTCCATGACCCCTTGGATTTCGATTTACTCCTTGGGCAATATTATGTCTATGCCATTAAATTTACTGTATCCACTCTTTTCCACGTGATATATTTCCCGCACGATGGAAGAATGGTGACTATTGATCAACTTTCGTTCGTTGGCCCTGACTTGACCATCAACCCAATGACCTCCCTAAACAGGTCTTATATGCAGTCAGTATCACCCCTGCCACAGGTCAATTATGTGGCATTGTCTCCCATGACTTCAACTTCCGATGACTTAGATCTGGTAGTTGACATGGTGATCTCTTCGGTAGGGCTATTGGAGCCCGATCTCCTTACCCCTGACGAGACCCTCGACATGTGTTCCTTACAGAGCATTCTTCTTCCATCCCGTGAAGATCTCTTGGAAGCCATGACCAAGTTTTGTCCCTTGACATGGTGTCCTTCCAGAGTATTATCCTCTTGGAAGCCATGATCAAGAAGAGTCTACGAGCATAGTTTATCTTCTCTGTAGCAAGCTCGTTAAAAAATGAAACAGAGGCCATGAGCATAGTTTTCCTCTCTGTAAAAAGCTTGTTAAAAAATGAAACAAAAATTTGGGGATTGAACCCGGATACATGAGAATAGTTTTCCCCTCTGTAACAAGCTCGTTAAAAAATGAAATAGAAATCTGGGGATTGAACCCAGATCCTTGAGCATAGTTCTTTTCCTGTGTCAAGCTCATTAAAAAATGAAACACTCACCTCTCATATCGAGTCGAGTATTTCATTAGGTCTCGTTTTTGAACCTTCATTTCATCCACCTGTATCCTTTTTCTCCATCTAGTACATAAATTGGTGACAACCTCAAAGTCGTTGAATGATTTGAAGCTTGGGGGGCATGTCTCTAGCCTTTGATTATATTTCTGGAGTTAAGCCACTAGCTTTTCAAGCTAGAGGCAGAGTACCAACCATCCATGGGTATCCCAACCTTTGGAGATTACATTGGGAATTTACAAGCATAGTTTAATTTTGTTTCAAGATTGTTTCAAAATGAAACCAATACCGAGCTTAGTCTTAGTTCCTTCGGACGCTCGTAAAAACACGATAACGCAACCGAGTAAACTTTTATCTTTTTTCCGGACTCGCATGGTTATACAAAAAAGGAACCCCCTAGAGTCACCTTTAAGCTCTTTCCAGACTATCTAAACATGAAAAGATTGTCGAGTGATCTTGCTTCCTTTCCCACTCATTAAAAGGTTTGAAAGGGTGTCTTTCGAGTGATAATTTATCTCTTTTTTGGCCTCGCGAGACTAACATTACGAAAAATGACAACACTGGAGTCTTCTTTAATTTCTTTTTAGACTCTCTAAACATGAAAAATCACCGAGTTTACCTTCTCTAGACTCGTTAAAAAAATCATACATTGAAGGGCCCATACGGGACCGAACCCTTACTTCTTCTAGTTCGTTAAACAAAGGAAGAGGGACTTATCGAAGGTGAGTTATATTGAGCATCTGTTACCCTCCTCGAGCTCGTTAAATTAAAAAGATGTACTTGTCTATCTGGATGGGGGAAAAAATTGAAGGAAGCAAGCCAAGCAGGTTTTGGGAACATTACAGGTCACTCTTATGGTCGCCCTTGAACACGACACTTTGTCTTTGCATACATTTTAATCCGCTAAACCTCTGCACTAAACCAATCCTCTGAGTTTTCTTACTCCCTTGGGTCACCCGACGAAAGTCACAGTATCCACCGCATCATCATGTTTTGGTCCATGTCATGTTTCTACTGTTGTGCCTCAATGTTCAAGGGAAGTATCTGCCTCAAGAGTCAGCCATCACAAATATCTTGTTTCAATACTCGTGTCAGTCCATATTCATTTGATCTACCAATTTACATCTCTATGTCAGTTTTGTGTCATTGATGGGGGATACATCAAGGCCCTCATGCGACGAGTCTATTCCTGTTGACCTCAACACATTATCTGGGAACTAGACTTAGAAACCAATCAGTACCTTGGGACTTGCATGCTTCAATGGCATGCCTCCTCACTTCTGACAGTGGGTTTACATCATTGACCCCTGATCAAATGATTCCATGGATGTTCGACTTCAACTCATTTGTTCACATTCGTTGGAATGTACATGGGTACCTTGGGAATCATTGACATCAATGGTGTTTTCCCTTGCACTTGTTAACGATTTACCTCATTGATCGGTAATCAAGTGGTTTCTACCATGTTCGACATGAAGACATCTATTCACATGGTTAGACTCATACTGCATTGAGATCGGTAAGAAGACCCTGGGTTGAGTGATCACTCTATTATGCACTTTGCCTAGGTTGTGACGAAGTTTCTCTTGAATATTGACACATATACTATCACATAGATCCACTTTGTATTGGTTCGTGGCTATGTCTTGTCATCTTGTAGATCCACTGTGTATTTTTCATGTCTACGATCAGTTCATGTCATGGAAGTATAGATCCACATTGTATCTTTGGTGGCTATACCTTTTTGTTAATACAATTATGGATCCACAATGTATCTTACGACGACCATACCTTGCAATTCTTTATCACCCAAGCATAGGTATGTCTGCCTTGGGTTTGAAACATGTCATAATATTTGTTTGATGGTTGTGTGCAGCTTCTACCAGGTTCTTCGTGTCCATACCCTTTGCTCGAAAAATTCTACAAATTACTCCAGTCATCAGTTTCGATCTTCTAACTTCGCACTTTGGGGGGCAATCTGTTACACATCAAAATCACTCACTTCAATGATGACCTATTGTTTTCATTTCAAGTGTCACAAACATCATACTGCCATCTTGCTTATGTCGTGTCTCTAACGACATCACAAGGACACTTAAGACACCTTCAAGGACTAGTTTAAGGAAGAGAAATCATTTGATGAAGAATACAAAGCATTTTCCATGAAGAAAACCAATTAAAAATAAATTTTGAAGGCTCGCGCTTCCCTACCCACTATCAGGGAGTGCTAACGCTCCCTACCCTTCCTTGGGGGAGCGTTCCAGCACTCTGTGCACCCTTCTGGGGGAGCGTTGGGCTTTTTTAAGGAAATTTTGGCCAGTGCTCCCCTACCATTCTTTGGGGGGAATTTTGGAGCGCAGGGAGTGCCAGTTCTCCCTACCCTTCTTTGGGGGAGAATTGCAACACTCTGTGCCCCATTCTAAGGGAGCGTTGGGTTGTTTGAGGGAATCTTTGACTGTTGAGGAAAATCAGGGAAAAATCCCCCTCATCTCTGGAGTTAGTTGGATTCGAATATGAGGTCAAGGATGGATATTAGGGAGGATCCACAACTGATGGAGAAAGATCCTCAACCTATCCCAAGAATATCTAAGGTGGTTGGGCCTCTCCAAGCTTATATAAGGAGGCCTTCTCATGGTGAAAAGGACATGGCAGTTTAGAGGCGTCAAACTTATTATCTCATAAGGGAGATATCATTTAAGCATCATCAGTTTGTGTGGATTATTTGAGAAAAGGGTTGGAAAAGGAGAGCTGGGAGAGGCTGTTGCACCTTCATCAAAGCTCTGTAAGTATTCCCTATCATTCTCATTAATATACATATGTTCTTGGCTTGTTTCTTTCAAGGTTGTGTTTATTCTACATGAACTTGTCTATATTAGATAGATCTGGTTTCAAGCTAAACTTAGTAGAATAGGAAGCTTGTTCTGTCTTTGTTTGTTTTGCAGGACTTATCGAGGAGCTTGGGGACTAAAGCTCAACTTGGACTGTGCGAGGACGAACATCGTTAAAAAGGTACACCTTTCTTCCTCTTCTCTATACATTAGTTTAGCTAGGTTTAAAAGGATGTTAGTAACCAATGTTAGCACCCCTTTTGTCTTGGTCTTAGGAGTCTGGAGCCTAAGAGGGAATCCACTTGTCCGCATGGGGATTTCTCTGTAACAATAGTCTGAAGCATCTGTCTCAATCTCAAAGGGTTGTTGCAGGCCAGGTAATGAAAGTACTGGGGCTGAGCACACGTGTTGCTTTAGATCATCGAATGCTTTCCCTTACCACCACCCCTGGTTATTTCACTGAGGGCCCATGAAATATGGGAGAATCCCAACACGAACATGCGATAGAAATTGGCAAGGGATAAGAAGATCCTAAGTTTAGTGAGCATGGTTGGGTTTGTCTAGTCACAAATGACTTGGATCTTGGTTAGATCAACATGCACACCCTGGGCATCAACAATGTAGCCTAGGTACTGGACCTTGTCCATGCCGAAGGAGCATTTTTCCAAGTTGGCATATAGCTTATGCTGTGGTAGAGTGTGAATAACTTGTTGAATATGTTGCACGTGTTCTACCCAAGTCTTTCTATAGATGAGGATGCCATCCAGATACACCACCACAAAATAATTAGTGAAATTCCGCAAGATATCATCCATCATCCTCATGAAAGTTGTTGGCTCATTTGTCAAACCAAAGGGCATGAACAACCATTCAAAAATACCTTCTTTTGATTTGAAGGCACTTTTCCATACATCAATCTGTTCTATTGGGACCTGATGGTAGCCATACTTCATATCAATTTCACTGAATCATTTTCCCCCCTTTAGCTGATCAAGGAGATCGTTGATTTCGAGAATTAGGTACCAATTCTTAACTATGATTTTATTTAGGGCTACATAATCAATACAGAGTCACCAAGTCCCGTCTTTCTTCTGCACTAGCACAATTGGGCTTCCACAAGGTGATGAGCTAGGTCAGATGTGCCCCTTGTTGAGTAGTTCTTGGATCTGATGCTTTATCTCCTCATTTTCTAGCAGAGAGCGACGATAGACTAGCCCATTGGGTAGCGGTGCACCGGGGGTTAGATCGATAGGATGCTTAACTTGACAGTGCAGAGGTACCGGAGTATGTGATGAGAAGATTTCTTTGTATTCTTCCACGACCTTATCCACTTGCTTCTGATGCATTGAGAGGTCGGCCACAGAGCGCATGGATGTGGCTGCAAACTTTCACTCACTCTCAGAGAGAATCATGAAGAAGACAAAATTCTTGGTTTGCGAAATGACCTTCTTGCATTGATTGGCAGAGATCAAGGAAATAACACTAGGTGGGGCTACCTCGGGTATGCTGTACAATTTCCTGTTCAAAGTAATAATAAAACTGCAAGGCCTAGACTCATATACATCATGAAGTTTTCATAAATAAGGTTGTCCCAAAAGAATATCAAAAACTTCAAGGGAAGCAACATCACACAATACCTCATCTTTGAATGGATTGATGTTGTACAACATGAAACACTGTTGGCTGACGTGAAGATCGATTCCTTGACGAAGCCACCTGATTGTGTAGGGCTGTGGGTGCAGCGTTGTCAACATGGCTAGCCGCTTGATGACCTCTACTGAGATGAGGTTCTTCTGGATACCGCTATCAACGATGAAGTGCAATAGTGTGCCTTTCACCCACATCTGTGAATGAAAGAGGCACTCACCTTCCTCTAGCTCATCAGGTTTACTAGAATGGAGCTTGGTGGTAGAAACGATGGCACTGGGTTCCGTGTCAATGATCTGTCTCCCTTTTTTTGGTTTTGACTCAGAGTCGAAACCCGCATTTGATTTAGAGGCATTTACCTAAGCCACCAATGTCTTCTTTGAGTGGAAACCAACAGTGTTATGCCAAGGGCTCTTATGGAAGTCATACCACTTCCTGATATCTTTCTTCATCTTCCGATTGTCCTTCTTTTCTTGCAGCTTGTATTGGTTGTCCTAAGGTTTCCCATATTTGATTTGTCCATTGTTCTACGAGTTGGGGCTTCCCTCTCCCTGCTTCTACTGTGAGGGGTTCCCAGACCCAAACTGTAACGTATTTTGTTTAAGCTTCTGCTTGATTTTGACGACATATCGATAAGATGTGCCCAAGGATGATATGTCCAAAAAATCCATTTCTATTTGGATGTATCTATGAAAACCACAATGGTACTTGAGCACCATATGTCGCTCATAATATTTGATACCCAGCTTGGTGCGCAAGGTATGGAAGACATTGGTGAACTCTAACACTCTTTGGTCTCTTTCCTGCCACAATGTGGTCCATCTTTTATACAAGTTGTCATAAATTCCAACATGGGAGTATTGTTCCTTAATAACATCCTTAAAGGAACCCCAAGTGGGTGAAACTGCAAACAATGTGGATCCCTCTATTTCCTTTTTGCTCACAGAAAGTCTCCCACCAATCTTTGACATGGGGGACGACCTTGAGGAGCACAAATGTAATATTTTCTCTATCGAAAAAAGTTGTGGATAGAAAAATACCCTTCTAGAAGGTTTAACCATTTATCTACGACATCCACATCTATTTGACCTTCAAATATAGGAATATCAAAATTGATTTGTACCTTGAAGGGGGCGACACCTCTACTTGAGGTGGATTGGTCACTTGTCGACAATCATCGAAGGATTTGTTCAAAGTTGTCCATCGTCTTGTTCCTTTGTCGCTCAAGGGCTTCCTCGAGCAACATTTTGAAAGGATCTCATGTCCCGTCATCCTTATTTTCTCCCACCATGGATGGTTTCTTGGGCGTGCGAGAGGAATTGTCCTAAAGAGAAACAAGCCCGCGACCCAACTCTCTATACCCTAACCGCATCAGGGACATGCAATAAAAAAAGACAAGGAGCAAACCGCTCTTATACCACTGATCTAGATTTATGAGTGGAACGAAATGAAACCACAGATTTATGATATTAACACAACGACACAGTGAACAATAACATAGATATAGTAAAACTTGACTTCTATTAAATAAGAAATATGTTGAAAACTGTAAAATGCAAACTGAAAACAAGCTTGCTAGAATGGTGGCAACTTATCTCTGAGAAGAGATGTGACGGCTATGCTCATTCACAAGAAGATGAGTACAGTGAGGCTCTAAAGGCCTTTTTACAATAAAGTTAAATGCCGAAACCCTAGACATCCAAAAACCTAACCCTAGGAGACGAAGCACCAAAAGTCATGTGGGCCCCATTGGGGTAAGATAGTACATCAACTTCTCGGGGTCGTAACTTTTTCCAATGATCTTCATTTAGGGTGCACGATAGCTTGTTGGAAAGGTATTGACAAAGAGCTTCATTTAGGGGGCTCAATCAAAGTGTTAGACGATTGTTGAGGTGCCTGATTGTGAAAAAACGCCGTTTAGGCCCTCAAAATGGCCCCAGAAGTTTGGGACTCGAAAAATTGCTAAAAATAGTAAGTTGCCAAAAAACTGTTTTGAGCTAGTTGGAAAAGGTGGGTGGCCATCGAGATCCTTCTAGATCAAAAGAACTAGTCTTGTGCCATACTAGGTGGTTGTGGTGGCCATGGTTGCTTTTGGGATACAAAATAGATTTGTTAAGTTTCTTTGCTAGCCCCTTTGTATTCTTCCTTTAGCTCAGGAAAGGAAGGGAAATATTTGGTTGCATGCTTCTATTCACAGATAACACACATCTCTATATTGTCTAAAGGGTATTCCTGGAGAGGGTGTTTTTTCCTACATCTAGAGAAAAATATGGATAAGGCCAGGTATGCTTCTTCTTTCTTCTTCCTAGCCTACAAGGTGTCCAACTGGGAGCTAAGTGAGTTTATAATGTTAGTTTTAAAGTTGTCCAATATATTTTTTTATCTCAACCCTAGTAATTCCTACTCCTCTAGGCAACCCGATGACCTTTGAGACTATATCCCTATGGCCCCTCCCATATTTTGTGGTGCTCCATGAGTAGTACCTACATAAGTCACAAATTTCATCATATGTTAGTTGGAAGATATCTCTAGATCCCATAATATTTAGTGCATCCATTCAATCATCCCTAATTCCTTGAAGGAGAATGATACGTAGAGTCTCAAGGTCTAGTGCATTTTGTTTTGTCCTCTATAGATTATATTTGAACCTCTTTATATATTCTTTTAATATCTCTTCATCTTGTTGTGTCAGTTTAAAGATATCCTCACTGATGTACCTTACTTTGCAATAATTTTAAAGACATCAAATTTGAAAAGAAAGGTATTTGCATCCTCATTATCCATACCCTGAAAATTGGGTAAGGCAGATGGTGGAAAGTCTTTCATTTGAGTCATGCCATCTAAGTCATGGATATGAAACTCAAATGTAGCAGGTTCTTTTTGTTTCAATGCTTCCACCCCCTCACCCATGTTGAGAAACTTAGTTCCCTAGAACGTTAAAGATTTGTTTGTTTCAGTTGAACGTTTGGGTTCTTCAACAATGTTTTCTAGGCGACCTTGATCTTCAGAATTGGGAATTTTAGAATTTGGAGAGCCTATAATCATATTGGTTGTAGATTCAACCCTAGATGGAATATTTGGAATATTGGGTGCTATTTGGAATGTTGGGACTTTAGGTTGGGTTCCTCATCCTCCTGGTTTACCTGCCAGATTGTTATGAGTGGCTCCTCCTGTGCCATGTCCTCGAACGTTCTTGCTTCCTCTAGTCATGCATTCTTGTATGACCTAGTGCATGATACCTTGGACAAAATTTATCAAAGGGGTAGTCAACAATTCCCTAAGGTTTCCTCTAGTTTGGTATCTTTTCCTTAAAATTGGTGTAAAACAAAGATCCTAGTCCTTTAAGTGCCTCTCGAAAATGACGCCAAAAATAACAATGTTTTTTATCACCCTTCCAAAGTATGGAAAGTTCAAATCACTTGGTCATTTAATTCTCAACTTGGGTTCAATTAAGCTTGCAAGGCACCGTGTGTAGTATACACAAGAGAAGGGTATTTCTTATCTAAACAAAATGTTGTAAGAACTAGTCTATTTTTCACACAATAGAAAGAATAATAACAATTCTAATTTAAACTCAAACTGAAATATAGATTCTATGATAAAAATAAACCAATGGTATTCCCATCTTAAGCTTCGTTAGTGACACCTCTCATGCCAATTTCACTAGGAACCAGACCTATGATCTTGACATTTAACTCTAATATACTAGGCTTAAACAAGAATAAAGTGATTTTGTAGCACATTGATACTGTAGCAAATGTAACCCACAGGAAATAAAATGAAAAATGTTGGAAAGTACTTGATAAACAAAGCAAACGCAGCAAGGAAATAAAACACTGTGCATATATGTATGTTGGCACATAACCATACCTTCAGTGGGGGCCCTCAAGGCGTGGACTATGCGTTATCTACGAAGTCACCAGAATGAGTTGAACTCACAACGATACACAATAATATTATATTCGATATATAGAGTTTAAAAGAAGTTTTGTAGGAAAAAAATGTTTACACACACATTCATTACACGTCCTCTAAGGGTGACTTAATGTTTATATGGAATCAAAGCATCCGCCTACTCCAGAAATGGAGCAGAAGGAACCCTCCAATTTGGTGCATATAGTTTTTCAATACAACAACTAACAATGATGCAATCTATGGTTGGATCACACACACCAAATGCACTTAAGACAAAACAACTTGATACTGGTTCAATTTGTTAAATTATTGAATGATTTTTGTCTACCATCATGAGGAAAGGGAAAATCTGGTGCTGGAAGCTACTACATGTTGGATCACACATTCAAAGATTGTTGCAATAGAATATTAGATTGTGCTGCCACTAGTTTGTTAAACGATGTCCTGTATAGTAGTCGGTCGTGGCCATGTTCCCAGGTATCTCGATGCTTGGTATCAAAATCCCCTGCTCTGACCTAGAATATGTTGATATGTTTCAAATTTATATTCAACAATGTTTATTCAATTCAAACTTGCAAATGCACCTTGATCTACTCTTAACGATACAAGTAATCCTAACACACCCTAAATTATTCATGCAAGAAACAACGAAAGATAAATGTTGGACCATGGTTACCTTCAATAAGAAGATTTTTTTAATGAGGATAAGATAGTGACTATATTTGTGACATAGGAGGAAAATTTGATATGAGGTTAACAGGTCAGAAATGGTATTTAACTGCAAAAAAATGTCAAAATTATGTTCCATTAGTGTGGTTGTCGAATTATGTTGATGGTGTGAATTGACCTTTCACTACCGATATCTCAACCTCCCATGAGGCTAAGTTATGAAGAGGTGAGAATGGACACCCTAATTTAAATATCCTAATTAACATTCAATGATTTATTTTCCTTCAATCCAACAAATATTAAAGAGTAAAAGTCCGTCATTTATCAAGCATTAGTTAACACAAACCAACCTTCTTATGCTTGTAATTTTTCTTAGTTATTCAATTTTTAAATTTATTTTAATACAAATATTTTTTTTTTAATGTATTTTGAAAGTGATAAACTCTACACAAAAGTAAACTACACAAACAAGATGAAAACGAAGTAAATTATGCAAAATGTTGAATCATTATAGCAGAAAAGAAAGAAATAAAAGTGTGTTTTTTAAATGTTTAAATGTTGAAAATGTAATGTTGAATTAGAATAGTAGAAAATAAAGAAACAAATGTGTGTAAATTAAATGTTGAAAATGTGATAAAAAAGTGTAGGAAATGCTATTTTTTTTTTCCTTTTTAGATAAGTGATCTTTTGTCTTTTATAATAACAAAAAGAATCAAAGTAAATGAAATAACAAGACAAAACATAGACAAATTAGGATAGCAATCAACATTCTTTATTAATCAGATTGTTCTACTTTAAAATCCTGTAATGGCCAACAACTTCCTTCAGGCCCTGCAAGGGCTAGGACTAGGAGTATTCAAACTAATCTCGACATTCATGAAATTGTAATAGGATAAGTCAAATCAACAGAAAAAGAAAGATATAAGGAATCAAATTGGACTCTGAGGTAAATCAGTGATAGACTTCAAATTCTAGTGTTACTCTTTGCATACACTTTTGTAGGTTAGTGCCAGTATAAACTAGTCAACTAATACCACAAAATAATAGAAAATAATCACCACCTTAGGCCCCCATGATTTTGGTCTAAAACCTCTCCTCTTCTGTCACTTTTAAAGAAGCACCCTTCTATAAACATAGGAATGATGGGTTTGTATAGAGAACTAGTAGATGGAAAATGAAATGTGAAGGATGAAAATCAACTTATGGTTATTATAATAACTATTACAAGAGAAATTGGAACCCTTTTCTCCTAGCTTCATCCTTCTTTTATAACATTAGCCGAGCAATTGATAATTTTTTTTCCAAAGAAAAAACATCTGCAATTTTATTAGAAATAAACAATATTACATAGTCAAATGCCAAAGGAATTCAATAGTGCACTTAAGGGACTTGATAAAACAACTCTTCATGCTTGGATTTTTAAGCATAACTGGAAACTATAGCATGGATTCTACATTTGTATCCTATCACAAAAAAAAAAATGATGAAAATTGCATCATTCGAACTATAATCATGAAATTATTCTATATCTTATACAAATTTATGTAGTAGTAAAAATTAGATCCAATGTTCATGAGGATATTCAGTTGTGTGACCATCCTGGAGTATTAATATAATCCAGGTTCCTTGATCTAGTCCTAATCCATCTTTTGATAGTATGTTCGCTATCTTGTTCTTTTCCTTGTGTATATGAGACAAAAGGTTGTGTGAGAAAGTTGTGATTAGAAGATGTACCTCATCATACAAAGGTTGTAAAATGAAACACCTCATTATAATTTCGTTGCATATCCATTGAATAACCAAGAGTGAATCACCAAATACTTGAATTTGTGATACACCAAACTATTGAGCCAACCTCAAAACTGATTTGAGAGCCATCAATTCACGAGAATTATTAGTTTCCTGAACTATTCCATCTTTTAATAAAATGTTATTATTTGAAGATAGATATAAAATTCATTTTGATATTCCCTTAGGAGGGATCCCCTACGAGGCACCATCAAAGTATGACCATGGAATTTCCTTATCTATTACCTCTTATTTCATCTCATGAAGGATTGTTTATCCTAAATCTATGGGTAAGCATTTAATATGTTAATATCCTGGACAACGCATTCCAGAGGTAATGTCTCTTTTCCCTAAAAAAAACTTTAGGTTCTTGGCCTACCAGACTCCCCAAGCTATGTTAATAGGAAGGGCTCTGGTATTCTTAGTATCATTTTTTTTATACTAGGATCTAATTGCCTATTCTTTGTCTTCACCTTCCCAAACATTTCTTAATCCAATCATCCTTTCCACCTCTTCCATACCTCTTTTATATAAGGATAGGCCATAATTGAATGTACAATGCTTTCTTCTACTTGTTGTCATAGGCTACACCAAATAGGACTAATGGAATTTTTCTTTTGTAGCACCTCCCAGGTGGGAGCCTTATTTTTTAATATCAACCACATGATTTTTTTTTTAATGTGAATCTTAATTTCCATAAGGTTCTCCACCACCATACCTGTTGTCCCTCCCTCCCTTCCTTTGCAAGAGATTTGTAACCTGTTATGTGAACATAGGTTCCAACTGGATTAAGTGACCATACTTTCTAATCACCATCTTCTCTTATTTTAACATTACTATATGTTAATTTACACACATTCAGTTTAGTTGGTTCAATATCTAGGAAGCCCGTTTCTTCTAAGTTTCTTATAAATTAACATGAAATATAGTCCACTTGCACTGCAGGTCCCCATACTTATGAAGCTCACCTAGTAAAATTTAAGTCCCCCCACACCAAAAGTAATGCATTATGTATGCATTCCATTTTGAAGAACTTATCCTAGTACGCCACCCTGTCCATGCAAGGTCCATATACATTCAAAATAGATATATCTTTTCTCGGATCCAAAGAGAAAAGGAAAATCCCTAGTCCTATAGGAAAATCCAATGAATTAGTAAGGGTAAATGAATATTTATTCCACCCAATAATTTTCCCTCCTAGTCTCCCAATAGAATCTATAAAATTTAATTCCCAACCATAAAACTTTTTTGAAAGTTCCAGAGTGATTTTATCCCCACCAGACATGATTTCTTGAAATAGGATAATTGATGATTTTATAGTCTCTATTAGCCTCTTTGGGGGATTGGTCAACCCTCGATAGTTTAGGGTTAAGAAAATCATTTAGGACCCTCATAGAGGGGATTTTCTCTAAGAGACCCTATTAAGGATAACTATTTTCCACATTTTATATACGAAGACTCTTGTTTTTGTGGCAAGGACATGTAGGAATTCCTTCCTCTCTGATTAGCTTTTTGACCTCTCTCTTCAAGGAAACCCAAGCCCCCTACCACCTTTTCTGGGAATTCAAGAGTACCTTTGCTCATAGGTCTAAGATTATATTTTGAGGGTTTACATGGACTTGTATCTCAAGTTGTCTCCTAGGCATCTATATCCATGCTTGGGTTTGCAAAGGCCCCTACTTGGGCATTTTCATCTACTAAGGGATTTCTAATCCTAGGAATAGGTATGAGAGTTGTGGTTTTTTATTCTAGAAAGATTGGGTAGAAAACCACTCATAGATTCCAAACATCTGGTTTCTACTTCTAAACCCCAAGTCCCAAATATTTTTTTTTTAGAGGATTTCATTTTATTTGAAGAAAGAGACTATATGGACTTACCCAATTGTGGAAATAAATCCTTATTGTCACTTTTGGCGTCGAAACTTGATTCCTTATGTTGGGTCGTGATCAAAGGTTGATGTTCTTATTTCAAAGGTGTATCATGAGGACAACCAATGGTCACCTTATCCCCCAATTCCTCCTTCTAGATTTAGTTATGGATTCTTCCCATTTGTTCCTCCCCCATGCCTCTTGACTACTCCATCAAAGCCCATATCTTCCTCTAACATGGAAAGTTACAATCCGCTACAAGTGCCTATAATTGTGGAAACACCCACACCTGAAAGGTATACCTTCATAGTCTATGTTTACATGAAACACATATTCACTTCTAATGACCATGGTCTCTGCTAGTCCTTTACTGGTCTCCAAATCCACTAGAATCTAAGCCATTCCAAAATACCCTATATCATTCCAATCTCCCCACATTCTTGAAGAATCATACCATCCAACCTTTTGATAGGGCCATTTTGTGTGGAATGAAGCCAACGATGGGATCAAAGTTGGATTTGGTCCAATCATTTAAACAATCAATGCTCATCCTTCTACTTGGAAACCAACCTACAAGCACCAAATCATTCAATTCCATTATGCCATTAAGCTTGGT
>ML855888.1:12401-24604 GCA_009831015.1 Picea engelmannii | reverse complement strand
GCCATTTTGTGTGGAATGAAGCCAACGATGGGATCAAAGTTGGATTTGGTCCAATCATTTAAACAATCAATGCTCATCCTTCTACTTGGAAACCAACCTACAAGCACCAAATCATTCAATTCCATTATGCCATTAAGCTTGGTCTTCTCTCCCAAATTCAGGCTAATAAGGTCCTGCAATTTTTTAATACACTTCACCTTTTGTCTTTCCTCACACCCTCCAAGGTCTGTGATCTTAAACCTCCTATATCAGGGATTGATGATCCACTTATATGTTTTAGTTCTAGGAACTCTCCAATAAACCCCGCCTCCATTCAGATTTGTTTTCTTCAAACTATGCCATAGTAGGGGAAGTCAAGTTCTATACAAGAAGAAACTGGAGGAATAGCGGTACCAAATCCATCATGTGGTCGAGTTAAAACTCTATTCTCATCTATCATATGGTTTAGAATTAGAGGATCTATGTGATCTATTACAACATGCTTCATAAGTAGTGTGCCTACCTTGTATTGAAGGGCCTCGAGAGGGATGCCAACTAGTCCCGTCCATCCTTCACTCGCCCGAAACTTGACCTTAGTATCATGGTCAAATAACTCCTGAGACAAACTACTTATGATAGCCACTATTTCCTCCTCTAACAGGTGTGACCCCATGTAATATATCCTCTCAAAATCCAACGTGTTTCAATGTGCATTGAAATGTGGGTTAGCCCATATCTATTGACCCTACAACCTAAGTGGGCCTAATGGTTAAGAACATGTGTTTCCTCTTAAGAGGTCACAAGTTCAAATCCAGAGGGGGGTAGGGTATGTATACCTCCGTAGACTTTACCAGTCAAATCGTTGGGTGGAGGGGGGTCCCTTGTCCCACAAACAAGGGGGTCTCATACACCAATTTGGTGTGGCTTGGCCGTGACCTTAAAAATGATTATTATTATTATTATTATTATCCATATATTTCTCCTCCATGCTCAACACAAATTCTGTGTATGTAGCATCATAGCTTCCTCCTTACCACTGCTCTTCACCTTGTGTAAACCCTAGTATCATGCCCGCATTGCTTTGATATCCCCTCCACACAAATAAAACTTAGTTAAACTTAGAAAAGATTCCCACCACCAACCTAAAGTAGGTTCCCTTATGCCCTTATTCATGAGTTATGAAACTCACACTACCAAAAATAACTAAACACAAAGGGGATTCAACTATGTAAGAGCCATTATTGAGCTAAACTATGATATTCTAAACTCTTTTTGCTTGATCTTCTTATGGGTTCCCATATAAATCTAACCATAAGACCAAGTGGTCATGGTTACATTCTCTACCAAAGGATTCACCATCATACCTTCAATATTGCTTGTTTGGTCATGATTACATTCTCTACCAAAGGATTCACCATCATACCTTCAATATTGTTTTTCGTGTCAATGTGAAAACCCACACCATAATTATCAACTAGATTAATGGATGCAAGCATTCGATACTTCAAATTTTTTTAAACAATTGATACACATAAACAACATTTTTTTTTTAATTTAAAATTTTATTTAATAAAATACTTCAAAATTGACCACCAACATCATAAAGTAATGTGCTTCTTCTTTAAAAAAATAAACCACTTTAAAGACATAAAGTGCTCACTCTAAAATTAAAAAAACACTTTAAAAACATAAACTGCTCACTATAAATTATTATAAGATAAAAGAAGACATGACAAAATCAGGGAGTCCCATCTCCCATTAATATAAAGTTAGAGCCCACCTAGGAATAAATCCCATGGCTCATCTAACACTTAGGCACCTCCCTTGAAATACTCATTATAGCTCGTTGGAAAATATACAAATATCCACCATAACCTTATGTCTCCCATGCAAGCAAGAGCAAGTGCAATCATAAGCCATTAAATAAATAAATGCTGCCATATAACATCACAACCAATCAAAAAACATCTACCATATATATATATAAAAACATTATCCGTGATCCAAAAATAACATCACAACCAATCAAAAAACATCTACNATATATATATATATATATATATATATATATATATATATATATACATTATCCGTGATCCAAAAATAGTCATTATACACTTAGACCACTGCATGAGTCCATCATTACAACAGAGAGAAACTAATCAAGGCGGTGGGTGAGAATTGGTAGGAATAGAATGGGAGGAGGATGCGGGATAAGATGAAGCTTGTATTAGGGAAAGATCTCAAGATGCATATTCTCAAAAGTGATAATCATTTTCACATTGAGATGAGATCAAAATTGATAATCATTTTCACACTGAGATGAGATGCAACATATAAGTTGTTAGAGCAATATTATTTCGAGGAGAAGGGTTAGCAACAATGAGTAGAGAAGCTATAATATTTGAAGTATGTGCAATAGTAGGGGATACAACAAGGTAAGGAGATATTTCGAGGAGAAGGGTTAGCAATAATGAGTAGAGAAGCTATAATATTTGAAGTATGTGCAATAGTAGGGGATACAACAAGGTAAGGAGAACTCTGAGGAGGAATGGTGACCGCTTTTTTGTTTATTAGGTTTTTTGCTTTATCTACGATAGATGGTTCTTTGATTGGGGATTCAAAATCAACATGTGTGTGAAGAGTAATAGAAGAATCAACATCTGAAGCGACAATAGCATAAGCATTTAGGACATCCTACTCATGATTAAGGGCTTCCTAACTTGTAGTACCGACAAAATGTTGATTAGGATCAATATTCCAACCATCATTGTTTGTTTTAGGTGTAGGAAGAAATTTCGTGACACTAGGAAGTGACTTCAAGTCAAAGGGAAATGGAAATAAGGGTGGTTGGATCTTCTGGTCCCCTAAAAACAAATGTTTGGTTTGCACAAATTGTGCAAATTCATTTGAATCTACATTGAAATGGACATAAAATATGATTTTTTTCCTTCTCCCACCCTTCAAAATATCACGAGGCTTGTTTTCCTATCCTCTTTTGGGGCCATGGCTTTAAATCTCATCTATTATTAATCAAATATATAAATTATAGTCTACTCATCATATAAAATTAATATTAACAACTAGAATTAAAATGAGAAGAGTTAGCGCCTAGCAAAACACTTTATTTAAGTATATATCTTGACTAATCATAATTGGCTTAGTAGGAAAAATGTAACAACCCAATTTGATTAATTATTTATCATAGTTTTTAATTTAAATTTAATTAATTATTAAAATAAAGTAAATGAGTCTTTTTATTATTTTATTATTAAAAGGTAGGTGAAGTAATTAATGGGGGGATAAGGTTGTTGGGGAATTAATGGGGGGATTTGAGTGAGGAGGATAAGGAAGAGGGGGAGGACTTAGAAGGGGGGTCTATGTTTTTTGGAAAAATTGGGGGAAGAAGGAGGAAGAAATTCTTAAAGAGAGGAGCAAATTAGAAGAACAGTTTGTTTTGAGAACTTTCACATGGCACTACTATTGTTGGGAACTTTGGGCTTAGCGGCCAGGAAACCACAAGGATTCCTGGAGCCAAGGAGCTAGAGAGGTTGTTCCTAGTTGGCTGGGAGGTTAATATTCAGTTGGGCAATTTGGGCAAACACAAGAACAAGTGAACCAGAGGCTGAATCAAGCAACCTGCAGGTGGAGGTATGTATTTTACCAGCTGGTCTGTTATCATAATGTTTTCGTTATTATTAATATGTTGTTTTTGTTGTTATTATGCTATTACTATTATGTTGTTGTTGTTGTTTATTGTTATTGTTATTATGTTGTTATTGTTTATTCCTGGTAAAAGAAAATCATGAAAGAAAACTATGAACTAATTTGAAGTTATTTCAGTAGGAAATATTGATTTTTTTTTGGAGGCCCTGAATAGGAAGGCCTTACAAATGGTATAAGAGCCCAGGTTTCAAAACTGAAACCTAGGGGCTTGAACATCCACTTAGTTGTGAAAACTAGTTCCTAAGATAGCATGTTACATTAATTTGATTTACTAATAGTCACCATAACGACTGTAATCATTAGTCAACTTATTCTATGAACACATCATTCATGTTAATTTCATGATGCATTCCAACCTGCCAAGTTCCAAAGAGTAAATTCCAAGTGTAGAAGCCAACTATTATGGAACCCTCAAAGTTATTGTATGTCATGTGGACCCAAGGGGAACAATTTTCATAACCTCTTACACATTAGTTGCTTTCCATATGCTATGCTCATATGTGACTAGATTTGCATTCAAAAGAGAATTTGTGTAAAGAAAAGGAAATACATCTGTTCTTATTAGATACCTATAGCATATTCGTTTTTCAGAATCTCAGCCCCTGTAGCTTTTATCCAACTTAAAGAGAAAAATTCATACATGGAGATTCTGATCAGATTTAGTACGCAAACATGCTACCATTCATATGATGGAACTTAGGCTAGAAATAGTAAAGAAAGAACAACAATTTACATTGGCATTGAGGATGTAGTAGACATGCCTTAGGTGTAACAATAGTTGATAAGGGTGAGCACAGAGACACTTTAGCATTGGATTGGAATCCTTATACCATTGAATACCTTCCTGGCTAGGATACATAAACACTACTACAATGAAAATCAACAAGAAAGTCTCTAATTCATTCACTTAATTTCAAAATTTAAATGACATTAGGACGTTTCCACCAGAAGAGCGTACAAGTAATAGAAATGATCAATTTCATACGAAGGGGCATAGTAAGTGAAAAATCACAGCAAGTCAAGCTTACTTCTCTCTTGAAAATCCCAAGCCAAAACCCTTCATCCAAACCACACCCAAGATCGAGACCAAGCACTAAGAAATGAGGAAGAGACTCCATGAGGGGCGTTTCCTTTTTTTTTTTGCACTAAGTGTGCACCAGCATAGGTCAACGCCAAAAACCCAATGCAAAAGTCACGAGGAAGAAAACCCATGAGGGGCGTTTTCTTTGGCACTCTGCGTCCCACTGGGGTACAACCCCCTGCCAAAAAAAAAAATGTATTTTCTCACCTTCAGATGCAACAATAACAAGCGCCATTGCAATCCCAATCAACATCGAGCTTGTTCGGAAGCTCATTCTAGGCAGAGAATCGACATCCTGTTGAATTCTTTCGAATATTGGACCTCATTCCCAAACAAATCGGACCGGCCAACCTGGGCTTCCATGCCCACCCAACAAGCAGGCCTATCATAACTGCCAACCACAAGAGCACCAAGCACATTACAATGTCAACAAATGTCTCCACAAGTGCTGGTTTTTGGAAGATTTGATATATATATCTATGCCTAATGGCTCCATTGCTAATACCCAACTTTCCAATTCAGCTCTGCCTGCTCCCCACTGGAAAATATAAAATATCATATGTCAGGTTTCGTGAGAAGACTAAGCATCGATCACCACAACACAAGCGAGGTCAAACACTAAGACAACTCCCAAAACCATGCGTCGAGCGCTAAGTCACGAGGAGGAGGAGCCCACGAAGGGCATTGTCTTTCGTGAGAAGACTTAGCACCTGCAATTCTGTTAGCTCGGCATCATATGACTTCGGGCTGCAGGGATGTCGTTGCACACAAGCTACTAGAAGTTTCAGATCTCGAACATAAGTTCGCTAAATCCTCTATTTGATGTTAGCAGACAAAACTGAAAGTCCCGATTTGTTTTCCCGTCGAACAGATCACTTGATTTCCGACAAATTCTCCTTGGGACATGGTCACATGAGGAGAGTCATGGATGTTAAAGGCGCGTATGTTCTCGATCGGATGGTTCTTGTTGTCTCCACATACAGAAAGGCATGGATGACCCTTCGACCCTTAGACCACTCGACCATCTCGACATGAGAGTAATGCTGAGAGTGGGACCAAAGAAACTCGGTCAGGACTGTATGTGCGGAGGAAAGAAGGAAGTAGCAAGACTGAAATGGGTAGATGCTTTAGTTTTTTTTTGTGGCTCTCAAACCTCTGGACAGTGCAACATTTTCTATAGGGTTTTGGGAGGCTAGGTTAGGTTGGGAGTGAAGGTCGAAAGCTAGGTTAGGTGGGTGGGGAGCGAGAGACATGACGGCCTCATGCGAGGCTCCACACTGCCTACCCCATACCATTAAATTTTTATTTATTTATTATTATTAGTTTATTTATTATTTTATTATTATTATTATTTTATTTATCTATTGTATATATTAAGTATAGCTGAATTAAAATAGTTTTATTATTTATTTAGTTAGTTTATTTAAAAAAAATAAATTAATGTATCATACAATAAAACAAATAAACATTTCACAAGGGTATATATATATAATAATAATAAAATAAATAAACATGCATATTAAAATTATACTTATGTGGTACCTACAAAAATTAATGAAAATGAAATTAAAGGGAGTAATTACATTAATATATACAAAAATTAATGAAAATGAAATTAAAGGGAGTAATTACATTAATATAGTAAATTGTTATCTTAATTAAATTATAGTAATTACTTCCATTTTTTTAAGGACTTAAATAATATTAATGAGGAGAAGTAGTATGGTAATTAAGCAAAAATGAAATATCCAAAGGAATGTGAGCATAGTATGGGAGGCATGTTACTTACCTCTTTGGTAGTGATATAGAAATTTTAAAGGATGTCTAATACAATGATTCAAAAATGTATTGGAAAACGAGTTTGGTTTGTTAAATATGAATCTGTAACAATTAGTGATATAAAATTTGGAGATGACAAAATGTTGAATAATTAAGGGAAAGTTAATGATCTTGTTTTATTCAGGAAAAGTATAGTTGAAGATGTAAATATTATTATTTGTAATCTTAGTTTAAGGAAGAACTTATGCTCAGTGAATCATATGAAGAAATTAGACATGGAGGTGGAGTTTGAGAATGTAAAGTGTTTTATTAAGGACCAGAATAAAAACTATCGAGTAGTAGCCACCATATTTATGTAGCGGTTGATAACCGCGAGGCAGAGCATCAATCCACTGTGGTGGATTCGTCGGGTACGCTAAATCATGTCAATGTTAATATTTTATTTGATTCTGGTGCTATAGATAGTTTCATTTCACCTTGTGCATTAAAAAAGTGTGGGTTGGCAGCCTACGAGCATGATGACTTTAACCAAGTCGATATGGCTTCAGGGTAAAAACAAGTAGTAGAAACTAGCGTCGATAATTGTCTAGTAGACCTAGGGGTTGAAGGTGTACGTCACTGCCCTAGGGACATATGACCTAATCATTGGAATGGATTGGTTAGAATCCCTTTGAGGTATGGTAGATTGTTTCGCGAAAAGGGTACTTTGTGTTGACGATGAAGGAAGGCCTTACAAATGTTATCAAAGATCCACGGTGTACAGAGGAGGGGGTATCTACGCTTTATCTCAACCAATGAAGGTTAAACGTTGCATGAGGCAAGGTTGTCGATTGTATGTAGTGAAATCAGTCAGTGAAGGGAAAGGACCCTCCATGGATCAATATTCAATATTGTTGGAGTTTAAGGATGTTTTTTCGAAAGAGTTGTCAGGGTTAGCTCCTAAGAGGGAGCTTGATTTTACAATCGAGCTAAAACTTGGTGTAGAGCCAATTTCCAAGACACCATATAGGATGACGACGCCAGAACTTTGTGAATTATAGATGCAATTGAACGAACTACTTGACTTGGGACTAATAAGGCCTAGTGTCTCACCTTGGGGTGCACCAATAATTTTTTTCAAGAATAAAGATGGTTCCTTACGAATGTGTATAGATTACAGGGACTTGAATTGTGCTACAGTGAAAAATAGGTACCCAATTCCACAGATAGATGACCTCTTTGATCATATGAAAGGAGCAACAATTTTCTCAAAAACGGATCTGCGATCAGGGTATCACCAATTAAGAATTAAGGAAGGCGATATTCCTAAAACTGCCTTTCGAACTTGGTTTGGGCATTACGAGTTCGTTGTAGTACCTTTTGGTCTGACCAATGTGTGAGTAGTATTCATGAGCCTCATGAATGGTGTATTCTGAAAGTACTTAGACCGCTTTGTACATGTCTTTCTGGATGATATCCTCATCTATTCCAGGAATGAAAGAGAACATGAGGAACACTTGTGAGTGGTGTTGTTATGCCTTAGAGAGAACAAATTGTATGGCAAGTTGTCGAAGTGTTCTTTCTTCCAGAAAGAGATTTACTATTTAGGTCATATCATTTCCGGTGAAGGAATCTTTGTTGACCCAGAAAAGGTAAAGGCCATTATGGAATGGCCAGTGTCGAAAAATGCTCATGAGGTGAGAAGCTTCATGGGGCTAGCTGGTTATTATCGGAGGTTTGTGGAAGCGTTCTCTAAGATAGAGAAACCCATCACCACCTTGCAGTGCAAGGGGGTCAGGTATGAATGGACAGAGGAATGTGATATTGCATTCATTGAGCTTAAGCGATTACTAACCAGTGCACTAATTCTATGAGTGTTGGATATGGAAAAAGACTTCATAGTCTACATAGATGCCTCGAAGCAAGGATTGGAGGCCATGCTAATGCAGGATGGGTGAGTGATAATGTATGTATCAAGAAAGTTGATGAAACATGAAGATATTTACGCTACTCATGATTTAGAGTTGGTAGTTTTAATGCTATCTCTGAAGCTTTGGAGGCATTATCTAGTGGGGCAAAGTTTTGAGCTCAAAAATGACCATGAAAACTTAAATCATCTCTTCACTCAAAGGGATCTTAATGCCCAACAGAGGCGATGCAGTGAGTTTATGAGTGAGTACAATTTTGGAATTTCATACATCAAGGGAAAGGAGAATGTGGTCACAGACGCCTTGAACAGAAGACCGCGTGTCTTCTCCTTGGTACCATTAAAAGTTAATCCGAGGAGAATGTGTTGGGGAAACTTCTTGGAGATAGTTGGTATTTAAAGGTTACTTCAACCCTCCAGAATGGTAGGTAGTTAGATCTAAAGTATGAAGGATATAGCCTGGAAGCAGATGGATTATTAATATATCAGGGAAGGATGTACATCCCTGAAGGTGGGAATATTCGAAGCATCATACTCAAGGAATCCCACATAACACTTTATTGTGAACATCCGGGTGTGAAGAAAATGTACACATACATGAAGAAGATTTTCTTCTGGGTAGGAATGAAGCATGATGTATTCCATTTCATCGCCAAGTTCCTAGAGTGTCAACAAGTGAAGGTTGACCACCACCACCCAATAGGTCTCCTACAACCGCATGATGTCCCTATGTCCAAGTGGGAAGTCATTTCTATGGATTTTGTTGTGGGATTTCCACTCACATCGCATAGACACAATGCCATTCTTGTGATAGTTGATAAGTTGACCAAGAGTGCTCATTTTATCCCGGCTAGAGACACTTATGATGTCACTAATGTGGCACACATGTTTATAAGTGAGGTCATCCGTCTGCATGGGTTACCCAAGAAGATCATTTCAGATAGGGACTCCCAATTCACATCTAGGTTTTGGACAAGTTTGTAGTCAGTGTTGGGAAATTAGTTAAACTTAAGCACAACATATCATCCCGAAACATATGGGAAAGCTGAGAGAGTAAATCAGGTTATGGAAGACATGCTTAGGATGTATGTTATGGATAATCAAACCCATTAGGAGAAATACCTACCTTTGGTAGAGTTCGCCTACAATAACAGTTTTCATAGCTCCATTAGAATGCCACCTTATGAAGCTCTGTATGGAAGGCCATGCAGGACATCGTTGAGTTGGGAAAGGTTAGAAGACCAAATGACAATTGGGCCATAATTGATTCAAGAGATGGAGGAATATGTGATTCATATTAGGCCGCGACTAAAGGAAGCACATGATAGACATAAAATTTATGCTGGTGCAAATAGGACTGACCGAAGTTATAAAGTGGGAGATCAAATTTTCATTCGTATCAGGCCTAATATGAGTACCATTTGGTTCGGGAAGGGGAAAAAGTTGTCGCCTCAATTTATAGGATCATTCAAAATCCAAGAGAGAATTAGACTCGTTTCCTATCATCTCGTATTGCCACCCCACTTGCATAAAACTCATAATGTTTTTCATGTATCTGTTCTACGTCATTATGTTGCTGACGAATCTCATAAACTGAATTGGAAGGAATTGCAGGTATCAGACGCAAGAACCCTCATGGTCGAACTGTTATGTGTATTGGACCGTAGGGCCTGACAACTCAGGAATCGTCTAGTAGACCAAGTTAAGGTCCAGTGGGACAATTATATCCCATGATCTACTACTTGGGAGGATGTAGAGACCTTACGATGAGATCACCCCTCAATTTTTTTGACCACCTGGGGAATATGTTTCCCGAAGGTTGGGTGTATGTAATGCTACCTTTTGACTTAGACACATAGAATTACTTAAGGCCTAATCATCTTTATTTTCTATTTATTGTGAAACTATTAATGGTACACTTGAACTTTTAAGACATATGAACCTATGTGAATGTCAATTCTATGAATGTTTAACGTTATTTGAATTATGATGGATATTATGCAATCTATTTCTAACTTAAAATTTTTGACATTTAAAGTTGTTGGTACGTGGATACCGAATTGAGGATATGAATAAATGCATTTACATGATGATAATGCATAAATATGTATGAGTTTGTTTTATAGACTAATTTGCAGGTCAATGGGCTATGAAATAGCCAAAGGATAATGACGATAAAAGGATAATGTCATGAACATCGACCAAGAAACAATATGGTATGCATCTTTGTATGTGAAATCATGATTGGTTCAAATGCATTTCTATGATATGTTGACAAGTGCAGGTTTTTCAGGTGGCGAGACTGCCTAAAACTGAATATATGATGACAAAATTCCCAGCAACACAGTGCCACTATATGGTCCATGGTAGGGTGTTGACCCTAGTTCTATTAAGAGGAGTGGAGGCATTTCCCATCATGTATCCTCTGAAACTTGGAGTCATGAGAGGACGGTGTTAGCTCACGCTCCCCTAGACGTGTCATGATGAATGCCAGTTGCTTGCTGGGGAAGATTGGTCAAGAGAGTTGCCACTTCCGCTTACGGGTTCTATCTAGAGTTAGGTCAATATAGTTGACACTCCAAGATAGTTCAGCAGAGGAAGGATAGGGATGGAAGATGGAAGTAGGTTATGAAGGAAGGATAACTAGAAGCAGTTGAGAGTGTGTGAGGTTTCTCCTTATAGAATAATTTATTGATTTCCTCTTTTTGAAAAATATGTATATACATATATTTATAAATGTTTGACTGGACTACAATTATCTAAGTGAATGTTGCTTGTGCTAAATTATTATAATTGCAAAATTTTGCGAACATTTTAAATGGTTTACTATCTTTTATGAAATGAATGGTCTTGTTGATTCTATTGGACACATACAAGAATTACTTTAGGTGTGATAATTATTTTCATTAGTACATGTGTGAGTCCTGTATGTGCTAACTACACATACATGTTTTGCACATGTACACTAGTATGTCTAAGTGTTTTAAATTGATGATGTTGTTTATTTGATGTGAATGTATGAATCATGTGTCATTACCCTTGTATTGTAAATTACTCTAACTTTGGGACGAAGTTTCTTGAAGGGTAGGTGTATGTAACAAACTAATTTGATTAATTATTTATCATAGTTTTTCATTTAAATTTAATTAATTATTAAAATAAATTAAATGAGTCTTTTTGTTATTTTATTTTTAAAAGGTAAGTGAAGTAATAATGGGGGGATAAGGCTGTTGGGGAATTAATGGGGGGATAAGGTTGTTGGGGAATTAATGAGGGGGATTTGAGAGAGGAGGATAAGGAAGAGGGGGAGGACTTGGAAGGGGGTCTATGTTTTTTGTAAAAATTGGGGGAAGAAGAAGGAGGAAGAAATTATGAAAGAGAGGAGGAAATTGGAAGAACAGTTTGTTTTGGGAACTCTCGTAGGGCACTGCTTTTGCTAGGAACTTTGGGCTCAGGGACCAGGAAACCTCAAGGATTCTTGGAGCTAGGGATCCAAAGAGGCTGTTCCTAGTTGGCTGGGAGGTTAATATTTAGTTGGGTAGTTTGGACAAGAACAACAACAAGTGAACCAGAGGCTGAATCAACCAACCTACAGGTGGAGGTATGTATTTTACCAGTTGGTCTGTTATCATTATGCCGTCATTATTATGTTGTTGTTTATTGCTATTGTTGTTTATTCCTGGTATAAGAAAATCATGAAAGAAAACTGTGAACTAATTTGAAGTTATTTCA